>OY856410.1:1153712034-1153812034 GCA_963693085.1 Alisma plantago-aquatica
TTCATCATATCTCTAATGATCCGACCCTTTTGAATTGACAAGGTCAGTGCCTATTTATAGGTGTTACCCACCGACTTAACATATATTGTATTCGATACTCCTGATGGACTATTGTGGTCACAATAGATTCCAACCGCAACGCTCAAGTTGTAGTGATTGTAGGAGTTTTGGGAGTTTTTGGCCACTAGTGGATATGGCCACTGCATCGGTTGATTCTTTTGGTTGCAATACTCATTTGATCCTTATGGACACAATAGTTAGTGACTTGTAGTGACTGCTTCATCTTCAGGTTTTTTTGGCCGCTACGACAGATTCTCCTTCGATTGCTAAGGCTGTGTGATGTGTTGTGACCACAATGATGGAGTTGCAGTGTGACATCCCCATATTTTCTAAAACTTAATCTCATGTGTGACGTCCAAATTGAAACCCTCACCTCAGCGAGCATTCCAATTTAAACATCCCACACTAGGCTAAGAAGAAGAAAATCAGAGGAAGTCATAAGGAAACACAGTAGCACATGCACATGAACAACAGTAAAACCATATACACATGTTCACCATTCAACATATAATTACAACATGAATTGTTATAACATTTGATATTACATATTGAACAGAAAACTATACATATACATGTGCTACATCTAAACAACAGGATCTTAAGACAACAGGTCCACCTGTACATCAGCTCGCCACACAACTCTCTCTATCTTGGATCTTCAAGAGCATAACCACAACCTAAACAAAAAGATTACATGCGGTACACGTCAGCACAATATTTCAAGAATATTGTACTGAGTACGCCTACGTGTCTTTTATTTACCTCTCATCATATCTTGGCAATAAGATAAAACTAATACTTGGCAGTAACAGAAGAATATAAGAAAAGCGTATACTTGCACAAAGATATTCATTAACAAAAGGGAACACATATTTTAAGCTTATTTTCCATTATATCTCAAGGCCTTTATGATCACTACCAAAGAGTTAGATCATTTGTACAAGGTGACCACTACCAAAGAGTTAGGTCAGACCACTACCAACGAGTTAGGTCATATGTACAATGTGACCACTACCAAAGAGTTAGGTCACTTCCAAGCACACTACCAAAGAGTTAGTTCTTTCATATAATGGAACAGTTATTTTATGTTTCATGTGTTCATAGACATAACTATGGAAAATCGAGCAACATATCATGCAAGAACAATCATTTCAATCAATACCATATGCCAAGTCTTTACTACTATATAACACAAGCATATTGTATAATAAGCCAAGTAAGAGGTAATGGCGTACCTTAGATCAAGATATTTCTAATCATCAGATATCCCTCATGTCAACTATAACTTGTAAAAACTTGATCAAGACAAGACCATATACTATCATCAGGTTCTTATCATGTTAACCCTAATCGTGTTCATTAGGGCTTTACTTAGTCTCTTAAGTATATTCTCATTATTATTTCTTATCTATCTCTTCTTGTTATCTAGGATTGACATTACTGATGTTGTATTCCAGATTATGATCAATAATCTGATTATTTCATTACATATGATTATGTGTACATATTAACTCTAGATCATATTCATTTAGCATATTAGGGTTTTATATCACGTGAAGAGTCATTATCATGTTTCTATTAATTCCATATATATAACTGATCTCAGAGTTACATATTGTCTTCTAATTACTGATATGAGCTTACTATGTAATTTCTATCATTTATTGACCATGCATGTATTTATTACATTTTATTTAGGGTTATTAGCCCTAATTAACCATATGGAGCATATTACAAGATTTCGTGCATCAACATGATCATCCTTGACATCAGGTGCATTATAAACGTGATTATAGACTTATTGGCATTTTTCCATAATTTTATGTCATCGTTTGCTAATTATTATCCATTAAACAAGCATTACACATCTTACATGATATTTCTGATATTAGTGCATCAAAAGTCTGATATGATGGTTCCATCTTGTTCTATTCATTTTTCTGAGAAGTTTGGTACCTTGTTTGTATTTTTCTGATGATCGAGCTAATTTCTACAAATTAAACAAGATCTATGATTTATTGAAATAATTACCTTAGTGGACCAATCGTGAGTCGACACGTCAGTGTCAAGAGCTGGCACAGCTCCTTTGTTTGGCCTGTTGGGTTTCGGCCGGTTCAGGCTTGGTTCACTGCTATTGGACCGGCCTGTCTAGCTTTCTTTCTCTCGTCTTCCTCACGTCCAACGCGATCTGTTCGCGTGAGCTTGGGGTAGAGCCGCCGCCGCAGCAGGATGCTCCGGCGAGCAAAACCTCAGCCACCGGTTTCATCTCTGACGTCGCCACCAGCTCCGGCGAACCTTGATAGCCATCATCTTCTCTCTCTCTCACAGTTGTTGTGTGCGCCCTGACGTCATTGTACACAACGAACCCGCCGCCGCCTGGCTTGGTCTCACCCCGACCTCGGTGGACACTAGAGCTCAGGCTCGCTAGAGCTCCTCTTCCTTGCCTTCCCGCTAAGTATGCGTCCGCTCCCTCTCACGGACTACCTCCGCTGAAGTGGTTGATCCGCCCAAAGCACTGCTGCTATGGTCTCCTTCCTCCAGCGAGTTCATCACGGGCATCCTCACTAGTTCCTGTGAGGACCTCCTCCTGTGAGAACTGGGTTTCATCATGGCCAGGTCTGGTCCAGTGCCTTTAGGCTCACCGCTGGTGGAACTCCATCGTGGATGCTGCTACACGACCCTCCCTCAACAAGGAGCCCATCGCCTCTAGGCTCCATGGGTTGTTGTTGCTTTGGTCAGCACTAGTGGCTTCGTTTGCGAATGAGTGGGCTTTGTGGAGAACTCATCAAGCCAAACTAACTACCCACTTAAAGCTATCCTCAACCCACGACCTCCAAGCGATGGATGCGTGGTGGGGGGGAGTCTCGTCCACGATTATGTAACTGTGAGGAGGATCCGTCCAATATTGTTGCTTAGCATCCAAGGGCCAAGGATGCATCCAAAGTGGATTGTGAATTCCCATTTCTCCAAAGGTGCGTGTGACATCCCAAAAGTCAAGGCATATGCATGAATCACAATATTAACATTGACTCAAGCCTTTCAAACATATAAACCAATAGTGGTAATAATCTATTGATTTATCTAAACTTCATGAGAAAAGACCACATCTTGCACTTCCTATGATGTACCTTTAATACAACTTTTATGCCAATATAATATTGTTCAACCATCTAATTAAATTCCTCAAAAAGGCATAAAAGAGAGATCTTAACCATGATATCAACCTCACGTCAACGCACCTACTTTGTCAAGAGTTTGGAACCTTCAATATAATTCAACCTTATGATTTTTACTTATGTCATTGGATGATCAAGGACTCCAAAAGTCCACTCCATCACATCCTACACCCCTTAAAAGATATTTCGTCCTCGAAATTAAAGCAAAAACCACTTTGTCACATCATATACATCTTAAAGGAACTTTCATCCTCGAAAGTCAACCATACTCGTACTCCAAGGAAAACTACTAGGTCTTCATCAACATGTAGGCACTATTCTAGGTGTAACATATCCACAAAGGTTATCTAGAACCATGTATCCAAAGCACTATTAGGAGGTTTTACAAGCATCTTGGTGCACCAACGCTCCATAGAAGGCTCAAACAAGGATTTAGAAGCTTAGGTTACATCATGACATATCTCATATGTTAGATTTTCTTCCTTATCTTTTGTCATGTATTAGGGTTCCCACATCGTATTACCATGTTCTAAAAGAGTTAAGATAAACTCATACATCAAGGTTTCATCGACATTTTATTGAGATGACTTTTTAGAACACGTTCAACATTAACATATGCCTTTTAGGAAGGAGTTAATTATCATTAACTCACTTTATCCATCTAGATCATATCAAGCTGTCATAAGCATTATGTTGTGTTAACTGTCAAATTATATTTTTCATCTTCGTTAAGCACTAAGATTAGCATCTCATATGACATGTTCTGTTCATATGATGTTATTTCATTACTCATGATAAATTGCATCATTTACTAGTGAATTCATCACAAGATTAGCCAACAATTCGCATTATCATCAACATATGTGTATATGGTCAACCATTTATGCATTGATATCAATTAAACCATCTTTATGATTTCCATCATATCGTGTCTATATATCATGTCTCGAGATTAGATTAATCCTTACATATATTAAATTATGGTTGTGCTAAAAAACTTATACAAGTGGCTTATCAACATGTATCAAAACTTTGTCTAGTCCAACTGAGGTTCTCCTGACCCATAACATGAGGGTGGTAACATGCTCAGTCTCTCTGAGCTCACTCATTTCTATGAGTGTCTCATACTCATACACTTTATCTTTCCTCTCTTATCTAGGGTTCTCGGATTACCTCATTGGCACTCGTGATAGCTTTACAAGCTCTAGCCACATAAGCACAAACCAAAACATGCTATGACATACTATTCATAGGTCTCCTACCCATGAAACATGCTTACCCAAAAACTTCTCTTATATAAAGCACTAGATTCCTATGTGGGAAACCACCAACCCGAGCATGAGGCTTCACAGAAGCTAACATAGCTACTTCCTCCAGGGTCTTGGGCTCTCTCTCCCTCACCCAGATGGCAGGTTCTCATATTCATGTTCACATGCACATGTATCCAGCCTCTCTCTGTCTCTAGGGTTTGGTCCTCCCAAGGACATCTAGGGTTCAACAAAACTATAGGAAACATGCATAAAGCAACTCATCTCAATTACTCAGGAGTAGTCTAGTTTAGGACATATCATATCACATATCTCATATTTCTCATATCGTGGAGTCTAGATTCTCTGACCTTCTCCCTGTGGGTCTCACTCTCTCTGGAGTTAACCCCGAAACTGGTCCTAACACTAGAGGTCCTCCTTTGTAAAAGAGCTTGAGGCTCATGCTGACTCACAACCCTGTCTTAACTTAGCATATCTTATCTCATAAAAGCCTAGTTACTTGAATCATCAAGACATATCTCAAAACCTCAAACCTAACTCATGTCCTCAAAGACAAACATAAACCATCATAACCATATTATGTCATCTATATAAGACTTATATCAAAGCTTATTTCATCTATTCCGTCTATCATATATATCCAACAAGGCTCTAGACATCTAATCTAGAACTACTCTCTCTTCTAGACTGATGTCCTCACTTTCACTTAGGTTGCATGACCACCTCCTACTCGTACATGTGTGGGGACACATTTTTGTAATACATATACATAATAAAATATTATATAGTTTTTCTCCGATAAAACAAGCGTCAAAGAAAACTATCAAGGTTTGATTCGTTTGGAATCAAAAACCAAAACCAGAAATGAGTGTCCCACACATAGTAGAGAGTCCAGTGTCATGAAAACTAGTGAAAAGGGTGAGATCATGGTGTAGACTAGTGTAGCTACTCTAGACAACGAGCGCCATATGTCTAGGGTTTCTCTTCCCTGGATGCACATCATTTCCAAATAGTGCAACGTCTCATACCGCTGCACTACAAGGAAAGGGCGACATCTAAGGACTTGCTACTCAACAAGCACCAGTCTAGACCTAGTTCTCAGACATCTAGGTGCTAACCTAGAGGCTAGGTCAGATCTAATCTCTAAAATACGACTAATCTAACCCTAAAGATTATTAAGTTCAAGGTTTTATTGTTTTGAGTTGCATAATGAGAAAATGTGAGGCTTTGCTATTGTTCATGCTCTGATACCACTTGTGACGTCCCCGGATTTTCTAAAACTTAATCTGATGTGTGACGTCCAAATTGAAACCCTCACCTCAGCGAGCATTCCAATTTAAACATCCCACACTAGGCTAAGAAGAAGAAAATCAGAGGAAGTCATAAGGAAACACAGTAGCACATGCACATGAACAATAGTAAAACCATATACACATGTTCACCATTCAACATATAATTACAACATGAATTGTTACAACATTTGATATTACATATTGAACAGCAAACTATACATATACATGTGCTACATCTAAACAATAGGATCTTAAGACAACAGGTCTTCCTGTACATCAGCTCGCCACACAACTCTCTCTATCTTGGATCTTCAAGAGCATAACCACAACCTAAACAAAAAGATTACATGTGGTACACGTCAGCACAATATTTCAAGAATATTGTACTGAGTATGCCTACGTGTCTTTTATTTACTTCTCATCATATCTTGGCAATAAGATAAAACTAATACTTGGCAGTAACAGAAGAATATAAGAAAAGCGTATACTTGCACAAAGATATTCATTAACAAAAGGGAACACATATTTTAAGCTTATTTTCCATTATATCTCAAGGCCTTTATGATCACTACCAAAGAGTTAGATCATTTGTACAAGGTGACCACTACCAAAGAGTTAGGTCAGATCACTACCAACGAGTTAGGTCATATGTACAATGTGACCACTACCAAAGAGTTAGGTCACTTCCAAGCACACTACCAAAGAGTTAGTGCTTTCATATAATGGAACAGTTATTTTATGTTTCATGTGTTCATAGACATAACTATGGAAAATCGAGCAACATATCATGCAAGAACAATCATTTCAATCAATACCATATGCCAAGTCTTTACTACTATATAACACAAGCATATTGTATAATAAGCCAAGTAAGAGGTAATGGCGTACCTTAGATCAAGATATTTCTAATCATCAGATATCCCTCATGTCAACTATAACTTGTAAAAACCTGATCAAGACAAGACCATATACTATCATCAGGTTCTTATCATGTTAACCCTAATCGTGTTCATTAGGGCTTTACTTAGTCTCTTAAGTATATTCTCATTATTATTTCTTATCTATCTCTTCTTGTTATCTAGGATTGACATTACTGATGTTGTATTCCAGATTATGATCAATAATCTGATTATTTCATTACATATGATTATGTGTACATATTAACTCTAGATCATATTCATTTAGCATATTAGGGTTTTATATCACGTGAAGAGTCATTATCATGTTTCTATTAATTCCATATATATAACTGATCTCAGAGTTACATATTGTCTTCTAATTACTGATATGAGCTTACTATGTAATTTCTATCATTTATTGACCATGCATGTATTTATTACATTTTATTTAGGGTTATTAGCCCTAATTAACCATATGGAGCATATTACAAGATTTCGTGCATCAACATGATCATCCTTGACATCAGGTGCATTATAAATGTGATTATAGACTTATTGGCATTTTTCCATAATTTTATGTCATCGTTTGCTAATTATTATCCATTAAACAAGCATTACACATCTTACATGATATTTCTGATATTAGTGCATCAAAATCCTGATATGATGGTTCCATCTTGTTCTATGCATTTGTCTGAGAAGTTTGGTACCTTGTTTGTATTTTTCTGATGATCGAGCTAATTTCTACAAATTAAACAAGATCTATGATTTATTGAAATAATTACGTTAGTGGACCAATCGTGAGTCGACACGTCAGTGTCGAGAGCTGGCACAGCTCCTTTGTTTGGCCTGTTGGGTTTCGGCCGGTTCAGGCTTGGTTCACTGCTATTGGACCGGCCTGTCTATCTTTCTTTCTCTCGTCTTCCTCACGTCCAACGCGATCTGTTCGCGTGAGCTTGGGGTAGAGCCGCCGCCGCAGCAGGATGCTCCAGCGAGCAAAACCTCAGCCACCGGTTTCATCTCTGACGTCGCCACCAGCTCCGGCGAACCTTGATAGCCATCAGCTTCTCTCTCTCTCACAGTTGTTGTGTGCGCCCTGACGTCGTTGTACACAACGAACCCGCCGCCGCCTGGCTTGGTCTCACCCCGACCTCGGTGGACACTAGAGCTCAGGCTCGCTAGAGCTCCTCTTCCTTGCCTTCCCGCTAAGTATGCGTCCGCTCCCTCTCACGGACTACCTCCGCTGAAGTGGTTGATCCACCCAAAGCACTGCTGCTACGGTCTCCTTCCTCCAGCGAGTTCATCACGGGCATCCTCACTAGTTCCTGTGAGGACCTCCTCCTGCGAGAACTGGGTTTCATCATGGCCAGGTCTGGTCCAGCGCCTTTAGGCTCACCGCTGGTGGAACTCCATCATGGATGCTGCTACACGGCCCTCCCTCAACAAGGAGCCCATCGCCTCTAGGCTCCCTGGGTTGCTGTTGCTTTGGTCAGCGCTAGTGGCTTCGTTTGCGAATGAGTGGGCTTTGTGGAGAACTCATCAAGCCAAACTAACTACCCACTTAAAGCTATCCTCAACCCACAACCTCCAAGCGATGGATGCGTGGTGGGGGGGAGTCTCGTCCACGATTATGTAACTGTGAGGAGGATCCGTCCAATATTGTTGCTTAGCATCCAAGGGCCAAGGATGCATCCAAAGTGGATTGCGAATTCCCATTTCTCCAAAGGTGCGTGTGACATCCCAAAAGTCAAGGCATATGCATGAATCACAATATTAACATTGACTCAAGCCTTTCAAACATATAAACCAATAGTGGTAATAATCTATTGATTTATCTAAACTTCATGAGAAAAGACCACATCTTGCACTTCCTATGATGTACCTTTAATACAACTTTTATGCCAATATAATATTGTTCAACCATCTAATTAAATTCCTCAAAAAGGCATAAAAGAGAGATCTTAACCATGATATCAACCTCACGTAAACGCACCTACTTTGTCAAGAGTTTGGAACCTTCAATATAATTCAACCTTATGATTTTTACTTATGTCATTGGATGATCAAGGACTCCAAAAGTCCACTCCATCACATGTAGTATGTTGGTTTGTAGTGACCACAATGGTTGCTTCCCCTGTGGTCACTGTGCCCGATGACTTGTGCCAACTGTGGGGATTTGGCTTTGCTTGTCCTTCAGTGACAAGGGTGCTTGACGCTCATCGACCGCTATGGTGTTGTCTTCAAGTGTAGTGGTCGATTGGAAATTTTGTATAAAGCAAAGAGGGTCTTGAGTTTGGGTAGTCACATCAGGTCTTGTCAAAAGTAATTAGAATTAATTAGACAAGTCACAAAAAGGGGTTCAATATAAGAATGAAATAAGAAAATAATGTCCACAAAATTAGATTTAAGAATCTTGACAAGGAAGTGGCTGATGATACTAAAATTCTGCCCAGTGAAGTACTGGATGAAAAGGGATCTAATGAATTATCAAAATCTATGCATCGTCTCCTGGAATGTTAGAGGTTTGAATAACAAAGTCATCTATGTCTGGGAGAATTTAAATAAATTGGATCCTCACATAGTTGTTCTTATTGAAACAAGAACTAGAGAAAAGAATTTTAAGAAATTATGCAGTAAATATTTTTCTGAATTTAAGTGGATTACTAATCATTCTTCTCACATTTTGGGGAAAGTTGTTGTTCTTTGGAGAGAGAAGGTTTTCTCTGTAACTAAGCTCTTTGAAAGTGACCAGTGTATTCAGACCTTGGTTAGAGTGGATAACCATGATTTTAATCTCTTGGATGTTTATGGCCATAATGAAGATAGGGAAAGAAGTAGTCTCTAGGATAATATTGAATCTCTTAACTCTTTTGGTTTCCTCCCTTGGATAATGTTGGGTGATTTCAATGCAGTAAGGCTTGAAAGTGAAAAGATTGGCTGAGAACCTCCTACAAAAAAATCGATGGTCAGTTTCAATAATTGTGTCCTCAACTGTGGATTATTTGAGCTAAATTTAAATGGGCCTGCTTTCTCCTGGGACAATCACCAAGGTGGTGATAGATTCACTACTTCTCGCATTGATAGAATCTTGTATAACAACCTGTTTATGGAAAAATTCTCCAATGTTGGTAGTTTTCTTATCACCAATACAATCAGTGATCACAAATTGATGAAGCTTAACATTGGGGAAAGAAGGAAAAAATGCACTCCCTTTAGATTTAACAACTTTTGGGTGAAAAGACTCAATTTCCAAGATACTGTTAAAGAGGGTTGGTCTACTAGTAAGGAGGGTTTTTCCCAATTCAAAGTATACTCTAAAATGAGAAATCTAAGAGCTTGTTTATCTCAGTGGAACAAGGAAAAGGTAGGGAATCTTTTTGATAAAGCCAAGTCTATTGAAAATGCTCTTCTTGAAGCTCAGATCTCTTTGGATGCTAATCTTATGAGTATGGATTTGAGAGACAAAGTTATGCACTGCAGGAAGGTGGCTCAAGATGCTCTTAAATATGAAGAATCTCTCTTGAGACAAAAATCTAGAATTCAATGGTTGAAATAAGGGGATTTGAATACAATTTTTTTTTATTCTTCTCTCAAGGTCAGGAGTCATATCAATTTTATTAAGTGTCTTGATATTGAGGGGCAGTTGATAACTGATATTGAGGATATTAAAAATCACATTCAAAATTTTTATTTTAATCTTTTTAACAATGGTCACATTTGTAATATTGATCTTCTTGATACTCTTAGTTTCACTAAGCTGAATGATGTCCATAGACTTCATCTTCATATTTATGTTTTTTCTAATGAGATAGAGGATATTTTGAAGTCTCTTAATACTGACAAATACCCTAGACCCGATGGCTACAATGGCATGTTCTTCAGGAATTGTTGGGATGTTATTGGATCGGATGTTATCAAAGGTATTTCCCATTTTTTTATGACTGGAAGACTGCTTAAAGAGACCAACAAAACTTTTATCTCCTCGATCCTTAAATCTAAGGATTCTCTCAATCTTAAAAACTAGAGGCCAATTGCTCTTTGTAATGTTACTCTCAAGATTATCACAAAGGTTCTTAGCAATAGAATTCAAGGAGTTACCTCTTCCATTATTAGTCCTAGTCAATGTGCTTTTATCAAAGGACGCAGTATTTGAGATGTAGTTCTTTTAAGTAATGAAATCATTCATGATTTTAATAAAAAAGGGGGGAAGCAAAAAAATTGTCTTAAATTGGATATTTGAAAGGCCTATGATTATGTATCTTGGGATTCCTTGTTCCACATCCTTGAACTCATAGATTTTCCTCATTGTTGGGTTATCTGGTTAAAGGAAATCTTTGAAACTACTTCCTATGAGGTGTTGGTTAATGGGGAGACTACCAAGTCCTTTAAACCTAGAAACAATATAAGGCAAGGTGACCCTCTTGCCCCTCAGCCTTTTGTCTTGGTGATGTAGGTTTTTTCTATCTTAATGGACAGGGCTGTCAATAGTGGTGGTTTTAAGCCACTTTGTGCTTCTGGGAATCTAGCTATATCTCACTTAATCTTTGTTGATGACCTTATGGTCTTCATGGAAGCTGATGAATGTAGTGCCCAAACTCTTAAAAATATTCTTGATGATTTTTATTCGATTACTAGTCTGAAGTGCAATATTGAAAAAAGTTCGATCATATTCAGCTATAGAGTTAAGAAAGAACAATTTATTAACATCTTGGGTATTAATGAAGGTTGCATTGGGAAAAATTATCTTAGTATTCCTCTATTCATTGGGAAATTGAAAAGGAAACATTGTGGTCCTCTCTTAGATAAAGTCAAATTAAGGCTCGATGGGTGGAAAGCAAAACAATTGTCTATGGCAGGAAGGATTGAATTAACCCAATTGACCTTGGCTTCTATTAGTCTCTATTGGTCTAGCTGATTTCCTCGCCCTTGTTCTGTTGTTGATGAGATTGAAAAGCTCATCCGGGATTTTATCTGGGGCATTTCTGAAAATCATTCTAATGTGCATTTGATCAAATGGTCTTCTATCACTAAACCCAAGGATGAAGGTGGTT
Source organism: Alisma plantago-aquatica (assembly GCA_963693085.1). Lineage (NCBI taxonomy): Eukaryota > Viridiplantae > Streptophyta > Magnoliopsida > Alismatales > Alismataceae > Alisma > Alisma plantago-aquatica. The sequence continues at coordinate 1,153,723,781 of OY856410.1, forward strand.
TAAATATTTGCTCTTTCAGAGATATTAACTATTCTTTCCTCATTCATCATGCTTGGAACCTAGCAAGGAAAGCATAATCTCTTTGGATAAAGTGGGTTCATGAGAAGTATTTCAACAAAAATACCTTTTGGTCTTTAAATGATAATGGCAACTATTCTTGGCTTATCAATAGAGTTATCAAGGAAAGGGATTCTCTAAAATCGTATATCAATTTTACAATTGGTGATGGTAATCATACTCTTTTTTGGGGAGATCATTGGCTTCCAAAAGGTCATTTTGTGATGGATGTTTTAGGCAGGCAAAGTATTATTAAATTGTGTCTCGACTCATTCAGCAAAGTTTCTAGTTTGATTGCTGATGGTAAGTGAATTCTAGATAACACCAGGCTTCATAAAAATCTGAATGATCTGTTGGTTTCTCTTGATAAGCCATCCCTTGGACCTGATATTATCACCTTTAATGGTCTGACCTCTGTCAAGATGAAGGACATCTGGGACATTATTCATTCTAAAGGAGAACCCAATATTTTCTTCAAATGGGTATGGAATTTTAAAGTTCCTAGTAGATTTGCAATCCATGCTTGGAAAGTGGGGCATGGTAAACTGCTCACTACTAATTATATTATAAGAATGGGAATTACCACCCCTTCCTATTGTTTTCTTTGCAAAATGAGTGAGGAAGATACTACTCACTGTATGTTCAAGTGCAGATTTTCCTATTTAATATGGGACAAAGATAATATTTGTTTGGACGTTCCTGTTAAGCCAAACTCTTATAGTGATTTGGCTTCTTGTGTGAACGAGAGGAATCATCTTATAGCTTTGTGCATTATGTATTGGCTCTGGGATGAAAGGAATCATAGAGTCCATTTAAATAGAGAAAGGGACTGGTTTACCATCTGGGAGTTAATTTTGAAGGATGTTCGATCCCTTGAAGGTTAAACATGATGGTTCTTCTGGTGCTTTGTTGTTGCAGCTCTTCTGGTGATGCGTTTTCTAGAGTTTTTTGCTTGTTTTTTTGGAGTTATCAGGCTAAGTTCCAGACTATTGATGTGCTTCCCTGATATAATAGTTCTGCTGCTGCAGTTTCTATTGATGGTGGGTGCTTTCTTTCTTCTTTGTAAATAGCTTTTCCTATTTTATGGATAGCTATACTTGTATGTAACACAAAAAACACAAAAATAGTAATACAATGAGCTCGATTCACCAAAAAAAAATTGGATGTCATCAATCTCTCTACTTAGATCATTATTTTACAACTTTCATGTAAACTATTTATGGGAGATGATGATTGTAGAATACTAGATTTTGAGTAGTAAATCTATTTTGAGTGATGATTCCTAATTTTTCACTAACTTGGAATCATTTGCAAATGTGGTCCTTCAATCCAAGTCCTCTTGCTTCATTTAGATCAATTCTTATGTACTTTGACACTAATAAATCCTACACTTGGATTTCTAATGTCTAAATAAGTTCACTCTCCTAAATTTGAAACACCTTTAAATTAGTCCCTCAACTTATATGTTGGAATCACTTTGTCATCACTTGGAGCAATTTGAAATCATTGTGCTTGAATATCATAATTTGACCTAGTATTACAATATCACACCCAATCCTTTGACCCTTGGATTTGGAAACACCTTATGATACATTTTTAAGCATTAAATATTAACATTGATGTGTTTATGATAATAAATAAGTTAGTCTTCAAAGGAGGATAAATATAGGAGTTGGTATTTTTAGTATATACTGTAGAAGTAAACAAACTCATGGTTAAAATCTAATGAATATTATCCTTTTGTGTTTAAAAGTTATAAAACTTTGAAAAAATAGTAAACAATATATTGACTATGGTTATTAACCTTATATCTTGAATAACTTAAGTAACACATCTCCCAAACCCTCACATCCTTCCCTCATGCACACTAGGGTTTCGTTACCCTGACTTTAAGAAATGATGACCAAACCCCACTGGATCTCCCTCCCTTCCTCCTTGATACTCCTTATATAAACGTTCACCTTCCCCATGATCTAAAGCCCTAGAGCATCTTTACCCTTCTTTGAAACTATAGTTCATTACATGGGTTGTTGTACTCCTTGCGACTAATTGAACCTCATGGGAATAATTTCCCCTTCATCCAATAAGATAACCCTAATTGGGGTAGCCACCTACAAAACCATGATGATCCCTTTCTCCTTCCTATGTATGCTTGTCTATAGGGAACCATGAGAAAGAGTGGCACCGCATGCTCTCTTCCTGACCTACAAACCTGACTTGTAGTACAGTCACCACATTTTCTCTCTAGTACCCTCGCCATAGTCCTACCACCTCCAGTCAACTTTCTAACTAGACATCATAACCCTGTTGGCTAAATGGAACTGTTGAGGTTCTGTCTGCATATGGATGCAACAGATCAAGAGAGGATCAAACGTTTTGAGAAGGGCTTGACCACAAAGTTGACTACACTAGTGTCAACTTTGGAGAACTATGAGCTGTTCACCAAATTGTGGAGTTAGTCAGGAGGATAGAGAGGTCAGTTGTTGAGAAACATGAGGCGAGTTCTAAGAAGAGGCTGGCACAGTATCAAGTACAATCATCTGGAGGCTTCAAGAGGTCTAGGTTTTCAGCACCATAGTCACAACAAAGGTCAGGTGTGCAGACATAATGGTTGCCAAGTAAGGGCAGAGGCCATAGTTTTCCACCAAGAGGATCCCACATCACGGCGTCAGTGTCACTAATAGGGCCATCTCTGTCATGGTATGAGAGCAGGACGTGTTATAAGTGTGGATAGGTGGGGCATACAAAGATGTATCCCAATGAAGGATGGTGAAGTGTGACCCAGCAATAGAGACAGAGTTAGCATGGCTCGCAACGAGAGTAGTTTAGAAGTGGTGAAGGCTGAGGATGTGAACAAGTGTCACATGTTGATTCTTTTAGACAATCCAGCAGAGGACAGGGATGACAACATACAATGACTCAATTCTATGAATGAGTAAGCCAGAAGGAGTGGTCAACATGTTAGTTGTGGTAGGTCAGATGAAATTATTTCATTCTGATATGTCTTCTTCTTGCTTTATATCTATTTTGGTTTACCGTGGAGAGACACACTCTTTTATCACTCGTGAAGTGATTGATAGTTGTTATTTTCCTATTAGTCGTAGACGTGATAGTCTTCATTTAAAAACCCCATTAGTTGGTTCCACTGAGTTGTGGGAGGTGTGTCCTTCCTGTGTCCTTTCTTTTTAAGGGTACAACATTCAAGTGGATTTCATACCACTTGATATGCATGGATTCGATGTGATCCTTGGAATTGACAATTTGGAGAAGTATCAGGTGGTTCTGGACTGTAGCTCCAAAGTGGCGACGTTTGTCAATGGTGGTGTGACATGGATCTTCCAAGGATATAGGAAGATTTTTTCAACATGTCTGGTGTCACTAATGGTGGTAGAGAAGATGATAAGGCAAGGTTGTGATGTGTTCTTAGCACATGTGGTGGATACCAAGGCAAGGAGTCTGAGTATCCATGAGGTATCAGTTCTCTGTGAGTTCAAGGATGTGATTCCTGAAGAGATTCCCAGTGTTCCTCCAGTTCGGGAGATTGATTTTGAGTTCAATCTTGTTCCAAGAATGCATACGATAGTGCAAACACCGTACAAAATGGTGCCAGTTGAGATGGAAGAGTTGACAAAATAGTTGCAAGATTTGCTTGAGAAAGGTTTTATCAGACTGAGCACTTTGCCTTGGGATGCTCATGTGTTGTTTGTTAAGAAAAAGGATGGATCCATGCAGTTGTGCATCGACTACAGACAGTTGAATAAAGTGACAATAAAGAACAAGTATCCCTTGCCGCAGATTGATGACCTGTTTTGTCAGTTGAGGGGTGTTGCAATATTCTCTAAGATAGACCTGAGATCAGGATATCACTAGTTGCTAATTAAGGCAAATGACATACACAATTCAGTTTTTAGGACAAGGTATGGTCACTACAAGTTCGTGGTTATTCCCTTTGGGCTAACTAATGCAAATGCCGCATTCATGAACTTGATGAATAGGGTGTTTTGGCCATATCTGGACCAGTTTTTGGTGGTGTTTATAGATGATATCTTGATATATTCCAGAGACAGGTAGTAGCATGACCAACATCTGCATCAGGTGTTGACCTTGTTAAGACAACATCAGCTATATGTGAAGTTCAGCAATTGTGAGTTTTAGGTGAAGGAGGTGTCCTTTGTTAGACACATGATATCTACTGAGGGTGATCGTGTGGACCCCAAGAAGGTTGAATTTGTGATGGAGTGGGAGAAGATGAATCTGCATACAAAAGTTTGTAGTTTTATGGGCTTGGCAGGCTATGATAGGAGGTTCATCAAGAACTTCATATCAGTGGTGTTACCCTTAACAAAGCTGACAAGGAAAGATGTGCCTTTTGTCTAGGATGGCAAGTGTCAACTTTCTTTCCAGTTGTTGAAGGAAAGTTGACAAGTGCTCTAATGTTAGTGTTCTCATAGCAAGGAAAATATTATATTGTCTTTTGTGATGCCTCAAGGAATGGTTTGGTTTGTGTGCTAATGCAAGATAAGAATGTGATCCCTTTGTGTCACGATAGTTGAAGAAGCATGAGGAGAACTATCCCTCCCATGATCTAGATCTAGTTGTAGTGGTTCATGCCTTGAAGATCTGGAGGCATTACCTTTAGGTGAGAAGTGGCAGATCTTTACAGATCACAAGAACTTGAAGTACATCTTTTCATAGTAGGAGTTGAACGTGCGGCAGAGACGTTGGATGGAGTTACTCAAGGATTATGAGTGCACTATATATTACCATCTAGGAAAGGTGAATGTGATGGTAGACACCTTGAGTAGGAATTCTTCATCATCATTATCTACAAATAAAGCATAGTTGTGCTCCTGGTTGTTCCATAAGAGAGACATGTTGGTCTCCTTCCATTAGATGAATGTGAAGTTGGAAGTCTTCTTGCTGGTAGGTTTGTTGGTACATTTACAAGAAAAGCCTATGTTGACACAACATATTAGAGACACACATTAGAGTGATACTATGATATAGCAAATACGAGCAAATTTTAGCAACGCGAAGCGTGATGGCTTTCATGAGTCAGAGGATGGGATAGTGTGTTACCACATTAGAGTTGTGGTTCCCAATTCTGATGATCTGAGGAATATATTTTTGGAAGAGACTCACTCTTTGTTGTATGCTATGCACCCAGATAGCACCAAGATGTATCATAACCTTAAATCTCTATGTTGGTGACCTAGTCTGAAGCATGATGTGCCAGAGTTTGTTGCAAGGTGTCTTGTGTGTCAACAGGTTAAAGCAGAGCATCAGAAGCCTGCAAGGACATTGCAACTGTTGCCCATACCACAATGGAAATGGGACCATGTTATGATGGACTTTGTGGTTGATCTGCCTAGGACAGCCAAAGGACATGATTCCATATGGGTGATAGTGGACCGGTTCACAAAGACATCACACTTTTTTCATGTGAAGATGACATATACCATAGAAAATCTTGCATAGATCTATGTTAATGAGATAGTGTGTTTTCATGATATCCCAACTACCATAGTATTACATAGAGGTCCTTAGTTCACCAGTTTCTTTTGGAAGCATTTGCACGTGGCTTTGGGTACACAGTTGAGGTTCACCATTGTATTCCACTCATAGATAGATGGACAATCTAAGAGGACGATACAGGCCTTGGAGGACTTGCTGAGAGCTTGTGCCTTATAGATTTTGGGCAGTTGGGATGTCCACCTTATCCTGATAGAGTTTTCCTACAACAATAGATAACATAGGAGCATTGATATGACATCTTATGAGGCATTGTATGGGAGACGTTGCTGATCTCCTTTGTGTTGGTATGAGACTGGTGAATATCAACTTCTTGGTCCTGAGCTTGTATAGCAACAATAGAGAAAGTAAAGATGATACACCAACACTTGAAGGCAATTCTAACAGCCAGAAATCATATGTTGATAACCATCACAGGCCCTTAGAGTTCCAAGTGGTAGACAGGGTGTACTCAAGGTCTCTCCTTGAAAGGGTGTTTTGAGGTTTGGGAAGAAGGGTAAGTTAACTCCCAAATATATGGGACCTTACCCTATGATGGCACGTTTTAGGAAGGTGGATATATGTTGGAGTTGCCACCTGAGTTGCATAGGTTGCACCTAGTGTTCCATGTGTCCACATTGAGGAAGTGCCACCCTGACACCTAGTTAGTACTTCATCCAATGGAGGTATAGTTGGATGAGGATGTGTCTTATGTGGAAGGTCTTGTGTTGATCTTGGATAGAAGAGTAAAGAAGTTGAAGAAGAAGGACATTATTTTAGTTAAGGTTGTGTATCATCACTGTGTCATTTAGGAAGCCATGTCAGATCTCAAGGAAGAGATGCATAGGAAGTACCCATCTCTTTTCGCATAGGATTTTGGGGATGAAATCCTTGTTAGGGATTTATGATTATAAGACCCCTAACCTAGCTTAGTGTTTGATGGTATTTGCTTTGCTTGATAAGATTCTTAGATCCTTAATCTAATCTCTTGATATTCCTTAATACCATGTGACGTGCTTATGTTTTCATTTTGGTCCTGTTTGAATAATGTTTGGGCTACTTTTGCTATATATGTGCTTGTTTTAGACCGGATTGAAATTTACCCATGTTGAGGGGTTATCTTGCAATGTGTCACATGTAGAGAGTACCTTTGATACCTTGGCATCATGAGAGAAAGAAACTGACGACTAAGGTCATAAATCGAGAACAATTTTTTTAATTGACATATGTAGATAGATGTCGGTTTTTTTCTAGTAAAAAATGACGACTATGATTGAGAATAGGTGTCGGTGTGTTTGTAGAACTGACACCTTTAGTTTTATGTGTCGGAATTTTGACTAACCGACGCCTATTGTGCAGTTAATAGCCCCACGAAATAGAACTTTTCCCCGTTGTCTCTGTTTCATTGTGAACCTGCTAGGTCTGGCGATTGCTGGTGTGCTGCCTGCCGCCGTTGCTCCCGTCGTCATTGCCCCAGCGATCGTTGCCCCCACACCACCGCCATTGCTCCCCCGCACTGCCACCGCCGACACTCCTCTCCTGGTCGCCCACTCACCGGCGATGCTCCTCTCCTCACTGTCACTGCTCTCACCTCGCCGGCCGACGCTCTGATCCTGGTCGCCCTCTCACCGCCTCCGGCCTGGTCACCCGCTCATTGTCCCCGCCCGCTCACCGCCGCCGCCCTCTCTCTGGCTTGCAGCTCCGGCCACTAGATCGTTGCACCTGGTACCCTTCTTCCACCTCTTCTTGCTTAGACAATAGGTTCTCCGGCTTGCTCCTTGCTCCTTCTCCTAGCCCCCTACCCCTCTTCCTGCTTCTTCCTCGTATTCTCATTTTTAATTGAGTTGTACATGCATCAAAATCATTCCTACTTCATATAAGCTCTGTATGTATGTACTGCTGCACCCATTTACATCTTTATGTATGAACTTCTGCACCTACATTACATATTTATCATTTGTACATACATTGTTGCTCTGCTATGAACTCAACCACTAATATTTACTGATACATTATACTTGTACCTATACATACATTCATACCTTAGTTTTTCTTGTATTATTATGCGTTCAACTAATATATTATCTATGTAGATGTACTTTGTAGTTTGCAATACATATAACGGTATAATGTACATATCATGTACTGCCTACTACTATATAATGCATATTCTATACTATGTAGCATGTACCTCTAAAGAATAACGTATTACATATATCATGTACTGCCTGCTACTATATATTCATATACTATGTAGTATGTACCACTAGTGTATATATATCATCTATGGGATACTTCTGTATATTACTTTATTTATCAATTGATCTGTATTTATTTATCTACTGTTTGTATTTATTTATGTACTGTTTTAGGAATTAATTGATCATCTACTACTGCCCTCCGTCTCCCTGCCTATCTCCTGCTCATCTGCCTGCTTGCCTGCCTACTCACCTACCCTCTGACTCGCCCTCTCTCCCGGCTGACGCCTGACTGGGCTCAAACAGAGGTAATTAACATCCCCCAAAACCCTATTTTATTACACTACTTGATCTTTAATCACATAGACTTAATCAACATTGCTACTTGTATGATCCTAGTGATTAAAAGCACTCTTTCCTGGTCCACTCAATAACTAATGTTCCCTTGAGATGAGTGTTAATTGATCTAGATTGCTTACTTTCCTTGTAATGCCATCTTTTATGTGCTATGACCCACTAGTCACCTTTAGAGTATTAAAATGATGCAACTTGTACACTTGTTAAATTTGAATCTAAAAATCCTATGAAATGATATCACCCCACAAAATTAGTAGTCACTATTATGTCTTGTACACTCTAGAATCAAGATCAAATACTCTTATGCTATTTTAACACCATGATACCTTTTTTTCTCATTCTAGTGGATTATTATGACCTATGATGACCTAACATGAAACCATGCTCTTAATGATATGATTTTGTTGGCCTAGAAACCCTTCCAAGATTTACTCATTAGGAGTAAATATTGGATAGTCCCCAGTTTGGGATTGTTCTTGAACACCTAATCTCACTTAGGATATAAGTTTATAATGTGTATTGGGTTTTTAAGAAAATTTCGGTAGCATTTCCCCATTTGTTCTCTAAGTACATATGTACTTAGAGAAAAGTAGGGAAATGCTGCCGAAATTTTCTTGAAAACCCAATACACATTATACACTTACTAGTGAGATTAGGTGTTCAAGAATGGGATAGGTGGTACACATTTATTATATATAAGAATGACAGCACATGTATTTGTTGGCGTAAAGTTTTAACCATGCATAAACTCTAATATGTTAACCCTAGATGTGAACTTTACAATGTGAATGTGAACATACAATGTGAATGTGAACTTTACAATGTGAATTACTTTACAATGTGAATGTGTACTTTACAATGTGAACTTTACAATTAGTGTTACTTTACAATGTGAAATTTATAATTTGAATGTGAACTTTCAGATGGCTGATTAGGACCGTGCCAATGATCACCGTGAGGGTGAGGACGTGCTTGCACCGCCTGAAAAAGTAAGTTTTAAGAATATATCCATGAGGTTTCTATCTATATGTTCATTTATAATTATATAATGTAAGTGTGTTTTTTTTATCAAATTTTAGGTTGGTGATGTACCCGCTGAAGAAATTACAGCACTTGATGAGCAACAAAAGAAAATTGAGGAAGTGAGGGGCATTACAATGATGAACAAGTTAATACAGCAAAGGGGAAATGGACTCAAATTGGCTGTGGATTTTGATCAGGCAGGAAATCCATATGGAGTGAATCACAACTCATTTGTTTCATATCTTGGGGTTCTTACTCGCAACCATTGCAGTCCTATCCTAGAATCATTGCATAGACTTCCTAAGGGGAAGAAAGACCACATATGGAAGGAACTATGTGTGAGTTATTATTATTTGTAATTCTATTTTTGTAGATTACTAATTTTTAGGATACTAGTTAATAGAAATTCTATTTAATTTGCATAGCATATTTGATCTGGATGAAAAGTTGCATCGTAAATGTGTAATGCAACGTTGTGGGAGGGTCCTAAGGAACTATAGGACCAATCTCACCCAAGATTACATATGTGATGCTGAGAATAGGTTCTTGATTGATTCCAATTCTAGACATTGATTAGTATTTCACTAACTCTACACTAATAATTTTTGTTTGTATTCTCTTTGAAAAATAAATATAGGAAGAAGGAAGCCACACAACAATGGAACTACTTAGACCCCAAAGAATGGGAGGAGTTTTTTACCCAAAGAAAAACAGATGAATTCAAGGTATTAAGCGCCACTCCCAATTTAATTAATATATGTTTTTATGTATTCACCTATTCAAGATTAACCTTTAGTGTTACTAACCAAATCAATGTGCTAACTAACTAGGCTATCAACGATGCTCAATGAGCAAGGCGTGCACTGAATCTGCACGACCACACAATGGGTCCAAGAGGATATGTATGTGTTCGCCAAAGACTACAGGCTGAGTCTACTCAGCCTACTGCTACTCAGGAGACTGCAGAGTCCTCTACTGTTGCTCCCGCACCTCTACCTCGTCATGTTATGTGGATAGTTGGGAGGAAAACAAGAAGGGAGAGATGCCGAAGCCCGCAACCGCTGAGGCGGCTACAAAAATGGTAAAAATCAAACACTTAGAGAAATCTATTGATATTGATTATTGTTATGTTTACTTACGAATTTTTGTTGATGGTGCTTAGCGGGAGCTGAACGAGCAAAGGAAGGAAGGCAAGTTCATCCCTCAGGGCACAAGGGATGAACTGAAAGTTGCTCTAGGAAACCCAGAGCATCTTGGATGTGTAAGGGGTGCAGGCGCTGGTGTGGGCATCAAAGCGTTCTTTGGGCCATCCCAGCATAAACTTGTCCCAAAAAGCGGGACTTTCACAAGCTGAGGTAACTTATTCTTATTTTTGAATGTTATTGCGAAAGGGAATTTAATAATCAGAAACTAGCATTTCTTTTATCCATGCATAGGTAGATTCCTTATTTGATAGGAGAGTCGAGGAAGTAGTTGATAAAAGACTCTAGGAAGCATTTAAGAAGTGACAGGCGTCTCAGACTGCCACTCAGACAATACCTGTGGCCAACCTCTCTTCTCCTACTCCTCGTACTGCAGAGGTTGGGAGTAATCCTATAGACCCACCTAGCACGTCCTCTGTAAGTATTTTTATGGCATATATAATAGCTAGTCTGTTCAAGATGATATGTTTGTGTATATATGCATATAACATTCTTTATGTAAATTTGTAGGGGTTGAAGCCATGCTGACTACAAAGTGAAGGATATATCGTTGCATATGCATCGGCTTACCCACCCCTCAAAGGGTGCTTGTTTCACGGGAGTCCAGTACCAGATGGCATGCTACGTGTGAGCTCCATACATATACTCGCTGGCTGGATGAATCTTGCATTGCCTCATGCACACCCAGATGTTGAAACACTTGGTGAGGTAGTAGGTGGAGTGATACTGTGGCCTGAAGCGGATGTACTCTATACTGATATTGTATGATAAATTTTCATTACTTTAATTTGTTAGTGTGTATATATATATGAGTCAATTGATATGAAATTATATATACAGGTCAAAAAGATGAGACCCGCTACATCTCGGCCTCCACCTCCTTGACTACCAAGTTGGCTTCCAGGCAACCTACATGCCTCGATAGGTCCTAATTGTAGGAGTGTAGCAGTATGGATCGGCGAACATAATCCAATTTGCCCTATAAATGTTACTATTCTGGATAATTCTACAGGTAAATCATATGATAACAATCTATTTATACAAGTTTAGCATACGTATTAATGCATACGTAATAGAAGTTCTAGATACGTATTTATGCAGGTCAAACATTTGGAAACAACATATTTATACAAGATATTTTGGAGTTGTTTAGTTATGAATGGATGAACACATCTATGATAGAGTTGTGGATATGGTGAGATTAATGCATACGACAATCTGGTTTATACATCCATATACCTTGTTTTATATACGACAATCTGGTTTCTTATATATTAATGCATACGTAATACATGTTTTGCAGCCACTTATATAAGACATGTACAGATTTTGGGTTTTCCAATGTGGGATTTTTAGTTCCATCTTTGATTAGTCTTGTAGTTACATACCCTTCTTCAGTTACTTCATACTACTGTGATGCTTTTGAATATTTGGTAGAAATATTAAGACGGTGATAATAGCTCCATTCAATGTCGAGTAAGTTTACTTTTCTTGTAATTTGGACTTAAGCAAATTACATTTTTATTGCGGATATTGAGTTATTAATTTTCTACTTTTTTACCTATAGTTCTAAGCATTGGGAGTTATTAGTTATTGTCCCCAAGACATTCACCGTCTATTATCTAGATCCTGCGGGGAGTGAGTTGGATGTATTATATGGACATGCAATTAAAAGGCCATTATTCTCGTGAGAAATATTTTATGTTTTTATATTTGTTAACATATGTTACTGCATTACTATTTAATTATGCAATTTAATGTATAACATTAACATATATAGGGCTTTACAAGAATACAAAATAGCTGGAGGAAAGGTCCTCGGGAAAAAAAATCTGACACTCATTTGGGAGAATGTGAAAGTAAATTCCTGACTCCAATGTATATATTATTTATGTGAATTGTGCTTATTTGTATTTTTGAATATTTTGTATGTTTCAATTTATAGTGTGCTACACAAGACAACAGCTGGACATGTGCCTACTATGTGATGTGATTTATGGACCTAATCATCAAACATGCCGTATTGGAAATCGATAACATACAACAGGTATTATACATAGTCTCGTTAGATAATATGAAATATATGAATCTTATTATATATTATTATAATTATGTATGTACGTCATTCTCTTTGTAGGTCTTTAAAACTGAGGACTTCAACACAGGTGCAAAGTGTTTTGATGTACATGCTCCCTATACGAGAGATGAATTAGATGTTGTAAGAGAAGATTGGGCAAAAGCCCTGCAAAGAGTGGGAATTTTTCAATATGATTTTGCTGACAATGATGACAATGATGACAATGAATAAAGAATGACTTTATTCTCATAATTAATTTTGTGTGAATGTGAATGAATTTTTATAAATTGTCATATGTGTGTGAAAATCATCAATACATGAATGTTTCTACATGTGTCTGAATGTGAAAAGAGATGAAATAAATGGAACTGCAGGTTGCTATTTGTTTCTACATGCGTGTGATGAAAAAATAATATGAATTAAATGTTCTTATACATGAGTGTGAATCACATATATATAATATTGTCCATCATGTTAATTTTGCAGGTTTGTGGCTTGTTGTTGGCTGATATCAATGGATGTCGTAAAACCTGCAGTTCATAACTGAACTGCAAGTTTCTCATCCTGCGACCAGCCACAGCAGGTCTGCAGACTGAAAGGAAAAAAAATATACAATAAGCGTCGATTATTTGTATAAAACTGACGACATATAGTTACAGTGTCGTTTGTCATACTGGTAACCGACGTCGATTTCCCTAATGAGGCCAGACACCACGGACGTGCTGGCCAGCACGGCCGTGGCAGCGGAAAATAGGCGTCGGATATTTGTATACAACCGACGACATATGGTTACAGTGTCGATTGCCCTACTAGTAACCGATGTTGATTTCCCTAGAGGCCAGACACCACGGCTGTGTTGCTCAGCACGACTGTGGCAGCGGGTGAGATGGCGTCGGTTATCACTAATAAACTGACGTAGATAGTGCCCCAGATGGCCCCCTTTCTGTGGCGCGAAGGTATATGGCGTCAGTTTCTAAGCTAATAACCGACGCCTATACCCCCCTGCTGGTGCATTTTCGGCACGTTTTCGGTGGCGCATGAATGGTTGTGGCGTCGATTTGAGAACCGACGCGTAATGGTTGGGCTTTTAGAGGAGCCCACATAGGTGTCGCTTAAAAACCGACACTAAAGGCCTTAAATAACCGACACTAAAGGTCGGTTATGCACTAGTGTATGCACATTAGCCCATGTGTGTCCCTAATAGAATGATGTGTTATTTCACAACCCTCTGGATCAGTGGCTTTCTCAAAGGACCTAAGTCTTTGTGAAAAAAACCCTATGATGTTCCTATTGAAGTTCCATATGGTAGATGAAGGGGCAAAGGAGTATCACCAACATTGAATGGTTGTTCTTACAAACACTTAGACCAGGAGCAACAAAAATACAGTTCTTAAACCACAAGCCACCAAGCATCCAACCTTCCTAAACAAAAAGTAGCCCCACTCCACTTGAACGGGGAAACTCTCCCTACCTTCAAACCCATGTTTCTCTAGTGTGATCTGTTTTCCCAATATATTTCTATGTTGTGTCGAGATCATCTTAATCAAGATTATTATAAAAGAAGAACAATAGGGGAGGTGGAAATCTATGAAAGTCACCACAAGATGACCAAAAATCTCACACATTTGATTTCCTTGTGACCTGATGTTGTTTGGGGAGGCATACACATACCAAGTGTTGATCAGGATGAAGTTCTTAAAGGAGTTCATTAAACTGACAGGCCAAGAGGTTACCTTGGATTGAAGGGATCTCAAAGTAGAGGTGGGTGTGAAACGTTTTCTGGCAAAGAAATTGCAAAGGACAGTGGTACTTTTTGGTGAATGAGGAGGCATTTTTGGTGGCCTCTCCAGGGCAGTGGAGTCAAGTCGTCCTCGGTCTCTCCAAGGTAGCACTTTCTAGAGAAGTAGTACAGACACTCTGGGATGGCGGCGATGCGAAGGCAGTTTGCGGCGGAAACTGTTGATCGTAGGAGTACGGATGCGCTGGGGCACTTTGGGACAGTGGGCAGTTTGCGGTGGAAACTACTGATCGTAGGAAAGATTGAACTTTGGGGGAAACCAACGTGTGGAGGAAAAGAGGAAGTGCGGGTGTTGAATTGTTTTAACATTATGTGACACATGTTTATTAATTAGATCTATATATGTACATGTACATATATGCAATGTATACAATTCGTGTAGGTTAATAATTATTCTGCAATAATATCACATAACGGTGTTAAATAATTGTTAGTTCTGGGTAAAAAAAATGAACCAGCGAAGGGTGTTTAACTATCAATCCCGGACCCAATCTAAAATTGAATTTTTTTCGAGCGAAATAATTTAAAGGCTATTTTGTATGTAACATAGTAGATACATATATATAACATGTAAATATAGAGGTTGATTAGTTACTCTGTTATAATATCACATAGGGTGTTAAAAATTGGTTTTGAGTCAGTCAGTTTCGGGACAAAACATGGCCCAGTTAGAGAGTTCAATTGTCAGTGTTGGACCCAAATGCAAGACTAGCTTTTAATTGTTCGATTGGTGTCTCAATTGTGAACGACCCAGATTGAAAACATTAGATTCGAAAGAAAACTTGGAGCCAAATTTGACAATGAATATAAAAAAAAAATCTCTAATTAGATGCTCATGATTATATTTCATGTGATATAATATTGGGTGGTCGGTTCTGGGTCAAAACATCTACCCAGAGTGAAAAAACTATCATTCCCATGACCACACAAAATTAAATTTTGTTCAATCAACCTCTCAAACTAAAACCAACCCATATTAAAAAAATTAAATCCCAAAAAGAACTCGGACCCATATTTGACGATAATTTTATATGAAAAAATAATTATTTGATTACATGTTCATGATAAAATTCTCTAATAAGAAATTGGGTTTAGCTCGGTTCTGGGTATATAAAACAAGTCAGAGTCTATTGTATAATCTTGGCATATAGCAATGGATTATAGTGTGTTGTGTGACTATGGTCTATTACAATATGTAGCTAGTACAACGAGTCATTTGATGTTGTGTGATAATGGTATATTATAATGGGTTAGTTTACGTTGTGTAATGGTGGTCTATTACAAAAATTTTTAATGTGTGGATATTACAACAGGTCAAAACATGGTGTAATTATAATATATAACAACAGGTTGGAGTCTGTTGTGTGATCTTGGTATATGACAACGAGTTTCAATATGTTGTATTATCGTGGTCTATTACAACATGTACCAAATACAACAGGTGAAGGCATGTTGTGTAATTATGATATACTACAATGGGTCAGTCTGTGTTGTGTAATGATGGTCTATTACAACATGTTTTCATGTGTTACTATTACAACGGGTCACAATATGTTGTGTAATTAACTTCTTTTACAACAGGTTTGAATATGTTGTAATACTACAGCCTATTACAACACTTTAGCACTTGTTGTTGTATCACATATTCTACAACGGGTTCAGAATGTAGTAAATGACTTGTGTTGTATAAAATATACAATATACAACACGATAATAGGATTGTTGTGTTAAGTATGCTAACTACAACATAATCATTAGAATTGTTGTCTATCTCCCATTGTAAAAAGCATTTTCTGTAGTAGTGAACCTTAGGAACAAAGACTCGTCTTGCTTCATGGTAAGTTGTCAGTATATTTGGCAGAGCAGGAATACCTATGCTTTTGAAAATGGAGATAGACCTCTCAAGCACCGTGTTAGGTTCATAAAGGAAGTAACTGGAGGCATCCTGAATACATGGAGCAAGAAGAAGGAGACACACAACCAAGGAGGTTACCCCATTTCCATTCAATGGGAACCTCAAACTCATGGGCAA
Source organism: Alisma plantago-aquatica (assembly GCA_963693085.1). NCBI lineage: Eukaryota > Viridiplantae > Streptophyta > Magnoliopsida > Alismatales > Alismataceae > Alisma > Alisma plantago-aquatica. The sequence goes on from OY856410.1 coordinate 1,153,740,036, forward strand.
ATAAAGTACAAAGTGAACACCAGTTACCCTAAGATGAAGGTAGTATCTTCCTTGGTCACTAGGGATATCATAGCAGGTACAACCACTAAGACATATATTATAGTCATATATCTGGCTCTGGAGGCTGCATGGAAGAGGGGGGGGGTAGGCATGTCCACATTGAATTTGACAGTAAGCTTTTTGTCTAATCTACTAACGCGGGGATAGTAGAACACCCCACCCCTACAAGATGCAAGGAAAAGATCTTCAACCTTAAAATGAAAGACTGGGATGTGGACATCAGATATGCTACAACAGAAGTTAATGGCCTTGCTGACATATTGGTAAAAACCATTAAAAAAACCATACTACCTATCACATATATGTGGGACATCTTGATAGTTTAGTGAGCCTAAAATTCTAGAAAACTATTTTACAAAATTATTTGTTTTCAGAATTAAGAACAATCCTTAGAATGACCATTCAACTTATCATTAATTAGGAATCCATAAGGAAGATTCTTTCGTTAGATGCCTCTAGAGTCTACTGAGATACTAGCTATCACCAATATATCTTGTTCTATTTGTTGGCAGCAGTGCAAGAAGAACTCCCTTATAGGGACAAGAGAGGAATGTGCTTGTAATTCCCTATCCATCTCTAGGTTTTCTAAATCAAAAAGAAATATTTATAATAAATTTAGAAACTAAATAAAACAAACCACTAAGACTAATTTATTTAATTACCAACAGAAGTAGTCTACTACCTCCAAAGAAAATAGTACAATCTGGCTTCCAGTCAAGCAAATTATTTGCCTTGGAAATGTTTGTTGGAAAGGAGTCCACTTGTTCTACAATCACAATTAGTTACTATTATCCACATATCTCTAATTTCTAATAGAAATAGAGGCTTAATAGATGTTAAAAAACATTATTTACAGAGTTCGTGAAGACATACAAAAAGGGTCAACAAATTTAGGACACTGAAAAAATTCTGCCCAAGCCAAAAAACATCAACGAAAACAAGGGACATGATCCCAAGGCATGATAAATAAAGGAAAAGCTTAACTAGTATCTTCAGTTGCATGGAAGATATCTAAGATCTTCAGCTACATGGAAGATGTAAGTGAGATTCAACATACTAGAGGCTGACAAACATGCTTAAATGAGTTATTCACTTTCTTGGTGTTATATCAAAACATCCTAATGAACTGTGTATATAATTTAGAAATTGCAAAATAGATAAGTTCTATGTAAAATAGGTTCTATGAAAATTTGTTTGGAACAAATATGACAAGTGAGGAGTATATCAAACTATGTCCTATTGGTTAATCTCAAATATATATGACTACTTCCTATTGGATCAAATATGGCAAGAAACAAATTCTTTGACACTTGAGAAAGTTAATTGGAATAGTAAGTCAATTGGTCATTTGGTGACAGATGCGCCTATGATGGATTTTTGCTCTTTCTTTAATTGGATGTTGACCAAGGGAGAGACTATAGAGTTAAGTAGAGTTGGTTCTTCCTTCTTGGCTATGTGGATATATAAGAATAAAGAACTGATGACAAACAACCATATAAGGTTGTCAGTTGTTGCTCAAGCTTATTCATGCATACATTTGGTCGTAGTAAGAAGGGCGATCATCCCTATAAAAATTATTCCTCTGTGACAAAACATTGGAACCGTGTGGGCAATATATATTTATGAGAAGAATGTGCTAAAAATATTGAACATGGGTTGGGGCTGTAAGAAACCACATACCAAATTTTTTGAAGACATGAACAAAGATTTTATAGTTTTTGAGCTTCAACCACATGTACTGGCTACCGAATTTAAAGGGATAACTGAAATAGAGAAAGTGAATATAGGATAGTATTGGCACTAGTTTTCTTTAAGGGTCAAGGTTCAGCTGGTTCAAACACCCTTATATTATACTACAAGAGCACACAAAGAAGGAGAAGGCATTACAGAGATAAAGTGCAACATTATCATATAAATAAAGCGAGATCTCCACAAGAAGAAATTTTTACTTGCACCAACTCATAAATAAGTAGTTAATGAGGCATATTTAGACATTATCTCCGGCGATGACTATTTTTAGGATGAAGACTAAAGATGTAACAGTTGAATATTTCATATTGTTAATTGCAGTCACATACAACACATCCCCTCATTTTATAGTTTTGTTGGGACGTTGACTACTAGCTAGATGACGAGGTCATCAACAGTGATTTGGAATGAGCACAAAACATACAGTGCATACTATTTTAATTTATGCTCTCAGTGTCAGATTTCTTTAGGGATTATATCATAGTCAATCTCTCCTATCCTATATTCCTTGACAAGGAGCCAGGACACAATACTAATTGGTTTGAAACTTGCAATTTGTTCTCAAAACATTTGTTTTGGTACAGTAGAAATTATTATCATCCAAGCCTTGCTCAGACATATTTTTTTCTCCATCCATTCAGCTCTGTAGTTAGTATATTTGAGGTAAAGCATGGATGTATAAGTGGAAAATAGAAAAATGAAACTTGTTTGTTCTATGAGCTAGTATTGTGAATAGTTGTTTTTATAAAATTTAGGAAACATGAGCTATTTACATTCGGGTTAAGAGCTACAACCTCCGGTGAAGTTGTTTGTTCACTGAGAGACTTTAATAAACATTATATTTCAAGATACAACTAAATGAGAACTACAAAAGTATAGTATGAGAGTTGTCTGGCAATCTTGCAGGCAGATGTTATTCTGGATGCTCGCTTATGAAATTGCAAAGAAGTTGCAATACGATCTCAAGAACAGATAATAGGGGAAGATACTATCAACGATCGGTGGTCTGGAGGCTCCTTAAATACCAATCGACGTCAGTCAATGACTCCCTTTCGGCATCCTGAGTCTGCAAGATCCTTGTCTTCTTCATTCTCTTCCAGTTGTCACGACCCTTTCAGCATTTCAGCAATGAGGAGCATCCTTGAATCAGTAGCTGCTCAACTGGATTGTCCTTGGCGGGTCTATAAAAGGCATTGAACGTGTTTAACTCTGTCATGGATGGGTTATAGCATGCGTAGTCGTCACGCCCCATCACCTCTACAAAGACCTCGGGTAACCACAATTCATCATCTATTGTTCGTGTCTGCGTCTGTGAGACTGTGATTTGGGGAACGGGACTAAATTTTGTGGAATAGGGAAGAGGGTATGCGGACGTTTCAGGTAGAATGGGGAAATGAATTGGGGAGAAAAAAATGTGACGAATGTGAGGCTGTTTGACAAATCTAAGAATTTTAAATTTGTGCACTTGCCGTGAAGAATGAAAGAAGAGCGAGGGAACCATGAAATTTTTTTGGAAGGGCCAAAAATAAAAGTGGGAGCCAGAAGGGGTCCACGAGTGTGAACAAGGGGTGTGGCTGTTAATTAGGAATGGCAGTGGTAGTTAAATGTAATTATGTCAAAGTTATAAGGAAAAATTAAGGAACTAAATGACCAGTCAAATGAAGTCGGAATAAGACCAAAATTTAGACAGTAGTAGACTAGACAAGGGATATTAAAATATTAACTTGTTTTGCTACAATGGGCCATCATTATTTACTGTCCAACTTTGATAAGTATTTTATGCCTACAAAAGTGTGTAATGACTTATCTATTGTTTAATGGGATATCAAAATTTGACATCTAATGTGTATTACTCCAAATTAATAGTAAATTATAAAGTATCGTCTGTAACCAATCAATTTTTCTATATGAAAGGTGATGTGTTGAAATATGATATTTTTTAGCTCCAAATATTTTTAATTAATCTATTTCAACCAAAAAGGATATAATTCTAATGAAATCAAAAAGGGTCCTATGAAAGAGATAATTTGGTTGTGAACCTAGATTATGGTATGTTACAGTGGCGGTTCAACCGGTTGAACCGGCCAGTTCGGGTCAGGTTTCAAAACTCTGATATCCGGACCTAAGTCGGTCCCAGATTCAAAACTAGGTTTTGTTCGACTAGTGTCTCAATTGAGAACAACCTAAATGAAAAAAATTAGATTCAAAACAAAATCTGGACCTATATTTGATAATGAATTTATAAAAAAAATCTCTTATTTTCGGATTATATTTCATGTTATATAATATTGGGATTGGGTCAGTTTTGGGTCAAAACATCTACCCATAGTGACAAAGTGTCATTCCCATAAATCCCAAAAGGAACTCGAACCTATATTTGATAATAATATTATACGAAAAAATTATTATCAGATTACATGTTCCTAATAAAATTGTCTGATAAGAAATTGGGTTCGGCTCGGTTCCAGCTATATAAAAACAAGTCAGAGTCTATTGTATAAACTTGTTATGTAACAATTGGTTATAGCGTGTTGTGTGACTATGGTCTATTACAACATGTAGCTATTACAATAGGTCATCACATGTTGTGTGATAATGATATATTACAATGTGTTAGTTAATGTGGTGTAATGGTGGTCTATTACAACGATTTGTTATGTGTAAATATTACAACAGGTCACAACATGTTGTGTAAATATAATATATAACAATAGGTTGGAGTCTGTTGTGTGATTTTTGTATATAACAATGAGTTTCAATATGTTGTATTATTGTGGTCTATTACAACATGTACCAAATACAACAAGTGAAGGCTTGTTGTGTAATTAATACATATTACAATGGGTCAGTCTGTGTTGTGTAATGATGGTCTATTACAACATGTGACTATTACAACGGGTCACAATATGTTGTGTAATTAACATCTTTTACAACAGGTTTGATTATGTTGTGATACTACAACCTATTACAACACTTTAGCACTTGTTGTAGTATCCCCCTTTACTACAACGGGTTTGACATGTTGTAAATGACTTGTGTTGTATAAAATATACAATATACAACATGAAAACAGACTTGTTGTGTGAAGTATGCTAACTACCACACAATAACCAGAACTGTTGTCTATCTCCCATTGTAAAAAGTATTTTCTGTAGTAGTGATTTAAGGGATGAACTTTGATATATGGAAGGTGATGGTCACACCATACAAGGAGCCAACCGGAGTTGTGTCAACATGGAATGAAGCTACACTAAAAGAATCCCAGCTCATGTCAAAGCCGTAAGCATCCTCTATGCAGCCCTTACCCCAATAGAGTTCAACTGTATTTCCTCATGAGATGCAGCCTATGAGATTTGGGATAAGTTGTGCATTACCTATGAGGGCACAAAGCAGGTCAAGGAGGCTAAGATCTACATGTTGAACAACATTCTAGAGAACTTTAAGATGGGCAAGAAATAAGGGATTGTTGAGATGTACTCTAGGCTCAACATCATCATCAATAGCCTAGCTGCTTTGGGTAACACTTTGGATAAAGTTGTAATCAACTCTAAGATCTTGACAACTCCACCAAAGAGATGGGAGTCAAAGGTGACCTCCATTGAAGTAGTGAGAATCCTTGGTGACATCCCAATCGAAGAGCTCATTGGCGACCTACAAGTTCGTGAGCCAAGGCTTGATAAGAAAGAAGAAGAAGCCAAGCAAAAAAAGAAGGAAGCAAAGAAGATCAAAGATAGTGCCTTCAAAGCGTAAGTGGAGTTTGTCATCCTTCAACAACAACTTGCTTGTCGAACCTCTCCCTCCTCCTCTAGTGAAGATGATGGCCCTAGTGAGCATGAAGCCAACTACACCAAGGGCAAACACTTCAAGTGAAAGCAATCCTCCTCCTCTACTCCTAAATTCTACAAGTGTGGCCAAAAGGGACACTACAAGAGTGAATCTTCTAAATCAAGAAAGTCACACCACAAGGGAATCTCCAAGAAAGAGGAAGAGTATAAGAAGGAGAGAAAGTATAAGAGGAAGGAAAAGATGGAGAAAAGACATAAGAATGCATCTCATGCAAGTTTGGAAGAATCATCCTCAAGTGGCTCTAGCTCTAGAGAAGATAGAGAGTGCCACCTTGCACTCATGGCATCTATAGGTAAAGATATTGGTGAGGTAAGTGAGGTAAACTTGCATGAGTTATCTAAAGAAACTCTTATTGATATGCTTGTTTCTACCCGTTCTTCTTTTGCTAAATGTAAATCTAAAAGAAAAGGCTTAGGAAAAATTATTGATGATTTGTATGCTAAACTTGAGATTCTTGAGCAAAATGAGAAAACTCATCTTGAGAGCATTGATATCTTACAAGGACAATTTCTTGATCTTGAGCTCCAATACAATGGAGTTGAGGTAGAGAATAGTGTTTACCTTAAGAACACTGAAACTCTTAAGGAAGATAACCAAAAGTGCCTAAATGTGCTTGATATCCTGAAAACTGAAAATGATGAATTTAAGCTCATTATTGATGCTCATAGAGATTAGAGGGATATTTATCTTAAGGAAATTTAAGTGCTTAAATCTAAAAATGCTAGTTTGCTTGGTCAAGTTAATGATTATCTTCTAGACCTATCTTTCCTAGTAATGAAGTTGCTTCTATCTCTCTTGAGAAAGATTCTTATTTGACTAAAGCCCTCTGTTTCGAGGGTGACCTTGTTCATTCTAGAGATGATCTTGCTAGTTTTTCTTATACTGTTATATCTCTTAATGATGACAATCATAGACTTAGAGCCTCTCTGTAGAAATTGCTCACAGGGAAAAACTCCCTAAATGAAATACAAGACTATGTTGTTGCAGAGGCACAAGCTTACCCGTCCCTTCCTGGGGAAAGGTTTCATGGGACTCCAATGCCACAGGGCTACGTTCGTGTGGGCCCATTACGTGTGTTACCCGATTGGAGGGAAGCTACATTGCCATATCCCCACCCAGATATTGATACACTTGCTGAGGCAGAAGGCGGGGTCATATTGTGGCCCAAAGCAGATGTCGTCTACACTACTGAAATTGTAAGATAAATTTACATTGATTTAGACTGTTAATGTGTATATATGATGTCAACTGATCTGAAATTATATATACAGGTTAAAAAGAAGACACCAGGAGCACCTAGGCCTCCACCTACACTTCCGGCATTACCAACTTGGGTTCCAACTGACCTAACATACCCGTTAGGTCCTGCTTGTAGGGAAATGGCATGTTGGCTACGGGCACATAATATACATTGCCCGATAATTGTTTCTTTAGATGCAGATTATGCAGGTCAATCATATGATAGCACTTTATTTATACAAGATATTATTGAGCTGTTTATGTATGATTGGCTGAATACATCAATGATAGAGACATGGATAAGGTGAGATCTTGTTTATACATCCATATAACTTGTGTAAGATCTGGTGATCTGGTTTCTTATATATTAATGCATACGTAATACATGTTTTGTAGCTACTTAGTCGAAGATCATTGCAAACAATTTGCATTTGATCATGTGGAATTTTTGATTCCATCATTGATTAGTATGGTAGCTAAAGACCATGATAGTGTTCAACAATACTGTATAGATGCTTTTACAATTTTTGGTCAGCAAAAGAAGACGATAATAATAGCTCCATTCAATGTCAAGTAAGTTTACTTTATTTATAATTTGGACTTAAGAAAATTCCATTTTTATTGTGCATTTTGAGTTATTAATTGTTAACTTTTTACCTCTAGCGGTAGACATTGGGAGTTACTAGTTATTGTCCCCGGGACGTTCACTGTTTATTATCTAGATCCCGCGGGAAGTACATTAAACACTAAAATTGGACACGTAATGAGAATGTCATTATTCTGGTGAGAAATATTTCATTTTTGTATCTATTAACATCTGTTATTACATTACTATTTACTTATGCAATTTACTGTGTTATATTAACATGTAGGGGTTTAGATGCATTCAAAAAGGCTGGAGGAACGGTCCCAAGGAAAAAGAACCATCCAATAAATTGGCAGAACGTACAAGTAAGTTCCCGACTCCAATGTATATATTATTGATGTGAATTGTGCTTAGTTGTATTATTTTGTATGTTTCAATTTATAGTGCGCTACACAAGACAATGGTTGGGCATGCGCATACTATGTGATGCGATTTATGTAGATGATTATCAAATATGCCGCATTGGACATCGATACCATACATGAGGTATTATATATAGTCTCATTAGTTAGTATGAAATATATCAATCTTATTTTTATATTATTACTTATATATATACATCATTCTCTTTGCAGGTGTTTAAAACTGACAACACTATAGGTAAATGCTTAAAAATATACATGCTCCATATACGATGGAAGCATTAAATGAAATAAGAGAAGAATGGGAAAAAGCCATACAAGCAGTGGCAACTGTAAGATATAATTGGGATGTTGATAGCGATAATGAATGATACTTTGTAAATGAATATTTCTGAATGTTAATACATGTATTTGAATGTTTCTATATGTGTGAATGTGAGAATTAAATTGATGTCTGAATGTATCTACTTGTGTGAAATTTTCCTTGGGACTTTTGCAGGTTTGTGGCCTGTTTGTAGGTTGATATCAATGGATGTCGTAAACCTACAGTTCAGAAAACTGAACTGCAGGTTCTCATCCTGTTGACCAGCCACAGCAGGCCTGCAAACTGATATGAAAAAAAAATAGATATAGGCGTCGGTTATTTACAGAAAACCGTCAGCAAAGACCTATAGCGTCGAGTTTTTGAACAAAACTGACGCCTAATATTACAAACAACCCGACCGTGCAGGAAAGCACGGCCGTGGTGGAAAAGGCGTCGCTTATTTATATAAAACCGACGCCTATAGTAATAAACATGGCCGTGCAGGGAAGCACGGCCGTGTCATCTTGAAGTATGGCGTCGGTCTTTTAGTAGATAACCGATGCAGAATGTGTCCTAGATGACGTTGTTTTCTGTGGCGCGAACCCTTTTGGCGTCGGTTATCTACTAAAAGACTGACGCCTATATGTCAAATAGGCGTCGGCTAAAAAACCGACGTTGAAGTGTTCGACCTTTAGCGGCGCCCACATAGGCGTCGCTCAGAAACCGACGCCAAAGGTTGTTTCTGTAGTAGTGTACTAGTGGTTTGGGATTTGGAGGGGGAGCACCTAAGGGCAAGAACAAAGCCAAAGGTAAGAAAACAAGTAAGGAACCCTCCTTTCTCATTGGAGAGTCTTCTAGCACTAAGAAACCTATGATTTGTTCTCATTTCAAATGTGATGATCATTACTCTACTTATTGTCTTTACAAGCCTAAGGGGACCAACCCAAAGAGAAATGGGTCCCCAATCTAACTCTGGATCCCAAAGTTTGAGTTGGGAACTGACACTCTTCTTTCTTGTAGGGAAAAGGTAGATGGATTGTTGATAGTGGCTTCACTAAGCACATGACAGGTGATATAAGCTATTTCAACAACTTCACTATGAATAAAGGAGGTTTGGTTACCTTTGGGGACAACAAGAAAGGTAAGGTTAAAGGTGAGGGTGATGTAGGTGAATCCTTGTGTATCAAGAATGTTCTCATTGTGGATGGCCTACATCATAATTTAATAAGTGTAAGTCAATTATGTGATAATGGTTACCTTGTGCTATTTTACTTCTTATGGATGCTTGATTCTAGATTCCCTCACCTATCAAGTCATATATAAGGGAACTAGAAGTGGTAATCTTTATGTAATTGTGCTTGACTCTATTAATCCTATTTTTGGTAGATGCCTAGTAGTCAATTTGAATGATATTTCTCTTTGGCATCGTCATCTTGGTCATGTAAATATGCATTAGTTGAAGAGGTTGAGAAAAAAGAACTTGGTCAAGGGACTTCCTAAATTGGATTTTGAAAAGGATGAGGAATGCCAACCTTGTGCCCAATGAAAGAAAACCAAGTCCTCCTATAAATCCAAAGGAGTCTTTAGTACCAAGAGAGCTCTTGAACTTCTTCACATTGATCTATTTGGACCAATGAGAACTCAATCGCTTCGTGGTTCCAAGTATTGCCTTGTAATTGTCGATGATTTCTCTAGATATACTTGGAACTTCTTTCTCATTTCTAAGAGAGATATGATTTATGTTTTCTCTATTTTTTTGTAAATGAGTTGAGAACAAAGCTTCTTTTCGGATTGTTTCCATCTGTAGTGATCATGGGAAAGAATTTAAAAATGATCTTTTTGAATGCTTTTGTGAAGAATATGGATATGCACATAACTTCTCTTCACCTCAAACACCTCAACAAAATGGGGTTATAGAGAGGAAGAATAGGTCTCTACATGAGATGGATAGGACCATGCTTTTAGATTATGCCACTCCAAAAAAAATTTGGGCCGAAGTCGTTAGTGCCTCATGTTTTGTGCAAAATAGGATTTTTACACATCCTTCTTTGAAGAAAATCCCCTATGAGCTATGGCATGGTAGGAAGCCTTCTATAAAGTATTTCCATATTTTCAAATGTCCTTGTTTTGTTTTGAATACTAAATATTCTCTCAACAAGTTTGATCTAAAATCTTATAAGGCTTTCTTTCTTGGCCTTAAGTGTTGAACGTGCGTGCTACCACAATTCCATTACAAGAATAAAAGTTGTTCATAAATTCTATGCTAATTTGCAATGAAATTATGACACTCTCATACTGTCACCTAATGCTCAATTAGTCCTCACTTCCATGATAGTCGGGAAGAAATTTCAAGTCTCGGAGGATACCCTGAATATATTTTTCTTAAGTACTAAGGTGACTAACACTTGGAAGAAGGATTACCCAGAGTATTTTGACCTTGTTGACCTTGAGGCCTTTTATAAGAAATAAGATCTCATTCTTTCTGATATTCATAAATTCTTGAAGAAGCCTCAGTTTCCCTATAGGAAGAAGTGTACCTTTCCCTCCTCAGTCTTAGACCTCAAGAACCGCATACTCACCCTAGTTGTTAATTGCAATATTCATCCAAAGAAAAACCAAACTGAAACTGTAGAAAACACTACGGTGATTATGTTCTGTATCTTGGAGAACATCAGAGTCAAATGGGCCAGATATGTCCTTCACCACATGACCTATTTTGACTCTGGTAAGAACACCCGTGGCACCCACCCACCCCAATTGCCCATCCACCTACTGCTTTTGCTACTACACCCTCTGATGTTGGTGGATCTACCCCTATTATGCTATCTCTACTTGTTGGTCCTATAGCTACCCTACTTGTAGAACTTGGCACCTCTGCTCCTACCTTTCCACAAGCTCAAGAACTACATGACCTTGGTATGTTTTAGGCTGAGCAGAATGTCAGGTGGCCCGATTATGGTTTCAGTTTATCTGTCGATGAGGAGATGCCAGATCAGGCTGATGAGGAAGTTGATGTTGCTTATGAGGAGGCATCTGAGAATGATGGTGATGATTGATCTGATGGCTCTGTTGGTGATTCTAGTGATGAAGGTGATGTTGTTGTCTCTGTTGCACCTTCAGACAGAGAAAATGACTATGAGCCAGAAGTCTTTGTTGCTGCTGATGATGATGTTGTGGACATAGATGACCTGGATGTTTAGATGTTTTAGTTTTATTCGGTAGATGTTGATCATATATATATTTCTGGACTATTTTGTACTAAAAACATCTAGGCACATTATCTGAGTCTTACAATTTATCATCATGTTATTTTCATCATTTTGGCTTATAGTTGTTCCTGAGGACATGCTTTCTATGTTGTAATATTTATCATATGTACACTTACTCTTTCATTGGTATATCTCATGAGTTGGTGCCATGTTTACCATATTTTGATTATGACTTAGATTGCTTGTTTCTCTCTCATCTCTATTTGGTGTATGCTTTGAGATTACATGTTTTATGTTGTGGATGTATGCTTGGTTGTTCTTGGAGAAGACTTTTTTATGCTCTTCTACCACCCTTCCTTTTTTATAATGTCAAAAGGGGGAGCGAAGTTCAATGTTTTGGAGCTCAACCATATTTCTCTTATTTCCTATGTGATCCTTTTTTTGTTCATTATATGCTTTATCATGTGACTTACTAAAGGACATTATAGTATATATGTTATATTTTTTTATGTAGATAGACTAACTATGCAGGTAAGAGTAAGCATAGATTGAGGGGGAGCAATTCACATTGTCAAAATCATGAATCCCGCTGCAATTCACAAGGCAAAGGTATAACTTTACATATCCTTTTCAATATGATTGAGGAATGGTTTGTCATTGTTAAAAAGGGGGAGAATGTTGACTTGGGAGTTATACTTTGCCCATATTTTGACAATGACTTAACCATTCCATTTCTATCTATCTAATATGTTTGTTCAAGATTGATTTCAGGCGTTAGGTACATGAAAATGATCAAATTACACAACCTCTAGCTGGTTTAAGTTCGAGTCAAAAGCAAGGCAAGTGTGCGCTTTGGGAAATCACTCCAAATGACCTTAGATTAATTTTGTAATCACTTGTACTGATGATATGACTTGTAACTGAGATGAGGAAAAATAAGGGACACTTAATTCCAACGTTTGGTCACTCAAAAGTCAAATTAGAAAATTTGTCATAGACTATTTATCAGTCGAGTTTCCGGTAATGGATTTTCTGATGAGACCAATCAGTCGAGTTGCACACTCATAGAACTCGACCGATTGATCAACTAAGAAAAATTGATTTGGAATCATCGGTTGAGTTTCCCAAAACAAACTCAATCGATAGTTTGAAAATTGGCTTTGTCACTTTGTCGATCGGTCGAGTTACCTTTATTGAAACTCGACCGAATGTACTGTATGGAAAATGCAAAAAAAGTGATTTTAACCATTGGAGAGTTGTTGTGAGAAAAAATAGATCTATTATAACTTGTAAAATGGCTATATTTCATCATTAAGTGTTCCCACACTCAAAGGAACACCCTCATCTATAAATAGGACCCCTTGGAGTTCATTCAAGTTTGCTCATTCATGCTATTCTAAGTCCTTTCTATTGTAACATACCGGATTTAGAACCCTAGGGAGTGGTTCCCCTATGGGATCCCATTCTTTACAGCTATAGTTGAGTGTATTGCAACCCTTTGAGCTCCTTTATCTCTCTCATTTACAAAGAATTTTGTGATTATGAGTAAGTTAGGCAGGTTGTAAGAGAGCTACTTCCATGTTCTTGTAAAGCTCTCATTCCATTCCATCTTCCCTACCCCATTTCTCAAATAGCAAAGGTTGAAGCAAGCTACTCCGAGTGAAGGTGAAGTTGTTCTTCTTCTTCTTCAAGGTGAAGAATAGGTGAAGATCTTCTCTAGGTGAAGGAGAAGGGTAAGGCCAAGATTCAAGAAGAGTGGGTAAATCCTACAAGGCCAAAGACTTGATGCAAGAGTGGGTAAGAACTTGTTGAAGGCTAAAGACATCTTGATCAAGTTGGTAAGTCCTTGTGTAGGTGTAAGACTCATGTCTTAAGTAGGTAAGTCCTTGGATGTATGGTGGTCTCCTTGTATGTCATATGAATGAATATAAGTATACACCAATTGCAAAGTCCTAGAGGTTGACCTCTCTAGGTAGTGGAATGACTATCTCCTAGTTTGGAGATTGGAACCACTCTAAATGATCTTGTCCAAGTACATGTTTCAATTTCTCTCATCCTTTCTATGCTTTCTTAGATAGGACTTCAAATTTTTATTAATCTATTGGTTTTTATTGATATCATTTGAAGGTATAACTTATCTTGTAAGAATTTTGAAGCTCTATTCACCCCCCTCTAGAGCCCTAGATCCAACAAGGTGATGGTGAGGGTTTTGCATGCAACTCAACCTTGGTTTTGCTATCGTGGTTATTGGTTTAGATACCTTATATAAGGTGAAGTTTTGGTTCTATTTTCATGTGCTAGATCCTAAGTTTTCATTTACCATATCATGGTTATGATGGTGATCATCTGGAATGCTTAGTTTTAGGGTTTTAAGCATGATGCTTTCCCAAATGAGATCCCTTCCATATAGTTCTATTTCCTAGATCTTAATCTCTATTTTATGATGTTTTTGTCTCTGTAAAATGTTCTCCATGGTGTGTATCATGTTGAAGAAGCCTTGGTTTAAGTTTTGTCAAATGAAATGATTCTTAAGGACTTGGTCGCATAGACCCTAGATTCTATTCAGTCATATAGATTTGGATCTTATTTGACCGTTTGGATTAGGTGATTCTCCTTTGGCCGCATAGAATGGAAGTTTACCTTTGACTATTTGAGTGAATGATTCCCTTCGATCGAATGTATATATGGTGGTCTCTATGGTCACTTGGATTGATGGTTCCATTCGACCTAGGGTTTCTATTTGACCATGATAGAGTTGATTTATCTTTGGTCGCTTAAATGTGTGATTCTCTTCCACCACTGATATGATGGGGAGTCTTCTTTGATCTCTTGGATGGACTATGGTATTTGACCATAGTAATTTTTATTCGACCATATTGTATATCTCTCTTTCTCTTCAATCGCATGGTTGGTGACTTGATGTGTTAGTCAACTGATGAAGTGTTATGACATGTCTTGTTGATAATGATTGATCCACACACTCCAAGAATGTGGTCAGGTGGGATACGTAGGGTTTGTTGATAATGTCGGAATGTAAAACCCTAATCATGTATACAAGTTAACCCTAACCCAATCCTAGGGTAAGAGGTGTTATGCCTGAAATATATATAGAGGCCTATGTGTATAGTTCTGATACCATTTGTTAGAAGTGTTTGTTACCGTATGTCCACACTCCTAATGGCTACACACTCAAGGTGAGTGGACTTGGACGATCGTCTGTAGAATGGCACAAATGTGTCACAAATGCAATATATATGTAAAAGCAGTAACAACAAGATATAACAAGATACTAAACATGGAGATAAGACTTGTGTACCCATTTCTGTATTCAAGCATACCCATTGGTGTTTCATTTCTGATCTTACAGTTTTAAGTGTAGTGGATCTTCATTTGGGAACTACAAATTTGATAAACAAAATATATCAATTCGAGTGCATCGAGTACACTATGAAAAACATGTAGCCACATTTTAAGAGTAAGATAAAAGTTGCTTTGCTAGAAACATCATATTAAGCAATAAGAAGAAACAAGGCGAGATCACTCAACGATATTGTTTTATACTAGGCATGTTTTAGGTGTATATCCATTATACTCAACAACATATTATGGACACTGAACAACTTCCCATTGGAAAGGTATGCAAGGGTGATCAAGATAGATAACCCTTTTATCAAAATGGTCGACCTTATCTTGACATCTCAAGTAAGATTCCCAACCTTGTGCCCTTACCCTGAGAATACAAGCAAGTACACCAGGTTTGTATAATGGAAAAGTTCAATTATGTTCAAGGTTTATTCAACATATTTTAGGCAAAACGAACGTACTAATCATAGGGAACAAGTAGCTTAAAAAAGTAATTATCTAGCCAAGCATTCATATGAGCATAGATACAAATAAGCCTATATTATAGTAGGGTCAAGAGATTAAGTGTACCTTGAGAGTAGAGTACAATTTATGATTCATGAGTAGATTCTAGAGTAGGTCCACCCCATTAGGAACCTAAGATATAAAAAGGAATAATAGAGGGTCTTAGATGAAGGGTGTTCTATTAATATAAACATCATTTATGTCATTTGGATGTTCCCCTAGACTAGGTTTCAAATAGCACAAACATAGTTTTCAAAATTCCAATCATGCATGTAAGTACTCAATATAATACAAGCATCAGCATTGGGTCATAGGTCTAGGTGGACCATCCACATTAAAGAGTGATATTAGAAGAAGATAAAGTCTAAATTGGTAAATGAGTAACCATGAGATTAGGTTATCATCATGGTTTAATTATGGAAGATCATAACTAGCCATCTTAGATTCATTTCATACAATAGAGTCATATTTCCACGTCATAGAAGCATTAAGAAGAACAAGTTGGGATGTAGAGCTATAGCATGATGACCCTACTAATCATGAGTCATTAAGATATCATGTACATAATTAGATTATGATCTAACAATATTAGATCCCAACAATCAACATATGCATCTAGAACATGTTAGAGGTCATACATAGGTTACAAGTAGTCAAGTGAGTACATGAGTGTATTACATGGAATCTAGTGTCACAAGTCAAAATAGGGTCTAATATGAAAGCTACATACATGGTAGAACAATTACGATTGCTCTTGCATAAGGGTTTAAGGATCCAATCATATGGGCACGTAGACATCACATATTAGGGCACAAAAGTGTACAAAGGTAACCCTTTATATCTTATGAGTCATATGTTGGATACTTAGCATGAGATCTTATATTAACATGGAGAAAAGCATAACAAGGGGCACTGATTTCAAGGTTACAAGTTAAGCTAAAGTTCAATACTTAATCAAGTTATAGCATGTAAGTACATGAAAGGACAAACTTTTAAGTCATGATTGGTCAAGGTGCCATTTAGGCACAAGTGGATGAGCTAGATCATCTAATAACATTTTAAGTGAGCAAAAGTTACTAATGTGCATAGAAAAGGGGCTACATACCATTAAATGGTAAAAGATTTGCATGTATGCATAGAATTAGATGATTAAAAGAGCATGCAAGATGATTCATAAATAAAGAGCATAACAAGGAACAAGAGATATCACCATTATAAAGACGATGTTTTTTTTAATCAAAATGGTATATAACATTGCTAGATTTGGACATAAGAGTGAAGAGATGTGATTTATTGAAGAAACACATATTTTTCATGATTATTGGTCGGGATTTATACCTAAACTGTGACGAAGCGTCCGAACAAAACATCATTCACTAGGTGGAAGCGATAATTAGCAGCGGATTACTAAAAATCACTAAAAATTAAAACCATTTACAAAGAGATCCATACACAAGAAAACTCTTTCAAAAACAACCAAAGTAATTCAATTACATTCTGGTTCACAAGTAAATATCTTGTACCATCTCTTCTCGAGGATCACATCCATCAACTACCCTGTTAAAACTGTACATCGGCAACATAAGAACCTCGAGGCTTCAAGCCAAAATCTTAGATCGATTTATTAAACTAACTATTGATTCTGAGGGCCTGAGAGTACAGAGACGACACATAGGACTATATACAAGACATGACAACCACTGTCTCCACCTGAGAATTCACTGTTGTCCCTGGTGATATTGCTGCTCTTCCCCTACTGTAGGGTTTCTACCTCTTCCTCGGCGTCTACCTAAAAAGTGTTGGTGACCAACAGAGTGAGACCCAGTCCCAGCGAGAGATATAACTCTCTGCAAAAAACATTATTATTGTAGTTTATTAGAATAAAACTGAGTAGAGGAATCATACATATTCAACAGTAGTTAAATTAATGTCTAAACAAGTCAGGGCAATATTTTTATTCAAAGCATTTCAGCTATAACTTGATAAATCAGAATGTCACTTATCCAATAAGGAATATGAAGAACATGTATAACATTTATCCATCTAGGATATGCTAAGCAAGATAACATCAACCAATAATTCTCATATTTCAACCTTAAGAAAATACGCTACATGGCAGATTACATTTTACAATCATACTTAATGCCCTGAAGAGATGAAGTATACCGTTCATGCTCCAACCGACTACGATTACATAAATCATCGGTACCAGATAAGGTCAATGGAAGAGCTGGAATCCAAGACCTCAACCTTCTCGATCAGTATGAGATTATATGGCAAAGACATCACATGTCAAATTGTAATCAGCTTGCCAGGGTATATTGGCATCTTCACTATAGAGTTATAGCCCACAGCATATACTCTCTTCAGGGTTATGGCCCATATCCAATGCCTGGTATCATATCCTAGAGTCATGGCTAGTAGCCATACTCATACCGGGGTATGGTCTGTAACCAATCCCATACATAGGATATAGCCCACAACCATTCACATGGGGCATGAGGATATAATTGCCCAATTACCCCCACATATTCAAAAATATGTGCTCCGAGTTAAACTCATTCCACCATTTAGCAAATTCTGACGCTGATGGATCTGTGGTCAGGGAAACTACATTATATGATATCACTTGATTAATTAAGTGTATTACCATATTCTTTTAGCATCAAACAATTTTCCAAACATCAATTATTTTAACAATTGCTACAAAGAATGTGTAATACTTTCATCAAGTACTGTTCAAATCTTTAATAAAGAAATGGGATCTCAATCCCTCATCTCATCAGGAGTATTCTCATCCTTTCACAAGCTCATCATCATGATTATAGAAAATGGGTATTCAAACCCTTAGTTTATCAAGGAACACCTGTTACCACTTATTAGATAACTAATACCTTCAGGTCATCTAACAAAGGTAAACATGATACTTGCTACGCAAGCATCTCATATGGCTCACAAATCCCATTTCATCTTGTGTTACCTCTCCCTAGGCAACAAAGCATGTTATGGCTCGTAAGGCCCATTAATAATAATAAATGAAACATCATAGCTCATATCTGGCTATGCTCATCATCTCATGATACCTGCATGATTAGTACACTTGATAACAGTTATATCAATTATATTTTAGCACCATGCTATACAAAGTAACACCACTTATACCCTTATTAGGGTTAGGGTTTCCCAATTCATATCAATCAGGGTTACACATCCCCTTACACAAATTAGGGCTAGATTTCCAAATTAGGGTTTTATAATACAAAGCATCACCCTAGGTTAGGGTTTCACAACACATTACCCTGTATTAGGGTTTCTCATCACATCATTACCTTGAATTAAGGTTTTCTTATAACATTTCCCCAAAATTAGGGATTTCATGTAGCTTTACCCAAAATTAGGGTTTTCATGAAGCATTCCCTTAAATTAGGATCTTTCATTAAGGTACCTTGAATTAGGGTTTCTCATATCATTACCCTAAATTAGGGTTACACCATCACCCTATATTAGGGTTTCACCTAGCTTTACCTTAAATTACGGTTAGAGCTCATCAACCTTCTCGATTAGGATTTCATGATCTCATCATCATGAATCAAACCCTAATTACATATTTAAAAGTGTTGAGGATTAATCACTACATGATTATCACTCATGTATAAGTACCTCTCTCTCATCCCCTCTAGGAGGTTAATTACTTTAATCTTGATTGGATTGAATCAACTTGAATGAAGAGTCGACATAGTGTATCAAGTCATTGCTTCCATAAGCATCAAAGGTTAACCACTCTAAAGGTACTAATCACCTAAGTACTTTAGAGGTACAACCATTATAATCAATCTTGAGTTACTTTAATAGTACTCATTTAGTTCTGAGATCAATTCAACCTTCAACAGTTTTGACTAATAAACCTTCAAACGGTTTGGATTCACACCTCCAAACGGTCTTGACCAATTGTAATTTAGATCAACCCATTCGGTCTTGAGACCGAATCAACTCATTCGGTCTTGAAACCGAATCAACCCATTCGGTCTTGAAACTGAATCAACTCATTCGGTCTTGAAACCAAATATACTCATTCAATCTAGGGTTTGCAATCAATGGACCCTCCAACATTAAAACCATCCATCAATTGAACTATTTGAAAGTACATCAGATTGTAGCCCATGGATCTCCAACCATCCACCTCAATTAACCATTGACCACCAAACGGTCTTGAGACCGTTTGGGTTATCCAATCCCCAAAATCAATTTCATCAATTAGGGTTTTCAATTAATTCAACCGATTAGGGTTTGAAATTAGTAGATCATCCATACATGGAACCTTTAAAAACAAATCAATTGGTATCATTGGATCATCATCCATAAACATCAATATCAATCCTCCAAACGGTTTGAGATCGTTTACTCCCAAACGGTCTTGAGACCGTTTGGTTTCAATCGATCTGAAAACCAATTGGTTCCAATGTTGAAACTGTTTGCCCAATATATTCATTAAGGTGTGTGCTTATGATGATCTCATCATCATCAAGCTTCGATCCTTCAAAATCTATTGCCATTCTTATGGAAATTTCATCAATTATTCAAAGGAATTTTCAAGAAGAACAAAATGATCAACAAGCGATGAAGAATTGAATGTAATAATAACATTTAAGGGTTTAAGTTATATAAACCACCTTCAAAGTTGAAACCAAGCTTCAAGCTTCACGTCTCTAATGGTGAATGAAGCTTTCTCAACCTCCCAAGGTCCGTCCTCAAGCTTTTGAATGAGAAGAAATGGCTAGGATTGAAGATTGAATGGAGAAAAGAAGAAATCAAGCATTGATTTTCAATTTCCACCATGAAATCAAGGTTGAAGATGATTAAGGAACTTACCTACAGGTTGGAGTTCGTCCTTCTATTTCTCCTAAGCTCACTTGTGCTCGGTCAAAGAAAGGATAGAGAAAATCTGAAAAAGAGTCCTTATGTGGGTGGAAAATGAGGTATATATAAGGGACTTTCAAGAGAGAGAAAGTCTTATAATAATCCTTCAACTCCCCAAATTGGTGCCACTTAACCCCCTCACTTCCTTGCATACGAAACTATCAACTCCACCTTCTAATTCCTCTTCATTATCCATGAATTAAAGGAAAATCAATTAAGCACCTTAATTCATATAATACTAATATCCCATATTTCGTGGATATTACTTTTTAGTTAACTAATGTGAGTGGGATCTCCACTCACTTAGGATATTTTCGGTGCCATAGAAAGGAACAAGGACGTCCATACTTATCCAAATTCAACCTTCACGTATTTGGTTTAAGGGCACTCCCATTAATATATTTATTTTTGCATTAAATTGAATTATGTTTCCAATTATGCTTAAATCTTGATTATTTTAATATCAAGATTCTCTCTTCTCCAAAGTGATTCAAATGAGATGCCCCTCTCATTTTCTTTCCTCTAAATGATGCCAAGAAACATTAGGGACTCTCTAGAGGTGGTATTTTGCATATTGAACCCTAAGATTTGGGTAAATTGCACATTACACCAAAACTAGGGTTTAATGCATAAACATTGGTCAACCAGTTCTTTCTTGGTACTCAGGCTGTCACAAGCCATACCTCTACATCATTTTCTTTCTTATGATTCTTCAACACTTGAGGAACACTTTATCATGTATCATTTGCAAGTTAACCCATCAACTTGGGTAATTTGCACTTTAGTCCAAATCAGGCAAAATATTGTTTCAACATTATTCAAAAAGGACTAAAATTGAAACATAAGTTCCTATTGAACCTTAATTACTTTTCAAAAGATAAGAGAAAGCATATAATTAACTTTCTTAAACAAAACATCTAGGGTTAGAACATAACCCAGGTCAGGGATGTTACATAAAAGGCCTTGGTGGGCCGGTTCAAACACCCCAGCATGTGTAGTGGCTCGTGGACAGGTCTCATTGGTGCTTACCATCATGGTCGCTCTTGAACACTCATGACTCCCATATGGGGACACGTGGATGCCCGCCACCACAGACCCCAAACAAATCCTAGCGTTCAAGAGAGGGGGAGGAAGAGCACCATCTCACCCCTAGGATCAACATCGAGTGACTTGTGACCCACCCTCCTGGGTCCACACTTGAGGAACTTACCATAGGATGTAAATCCTAGGTTCCATATCTTGTCTTTCTCACTAGGATGGCCCCACACTCAGTTGCTTCTATGGAGGCATATCACTCTAGTGAGGAGGGGGGAAAGAGGAGTCGGGTGCCTTCGTCAAGAGCAGACATGCCGCCTGACCACGACAGCTCCCCGTGCGGTTGTTGTCGACGTCAAAAGGGTGTGGTGGAGGCAGCCCAAAAGCCCCAAACTGGGCAGTTGGCGGTGCCCTCCATGGAAATGAGGGGGAAAGAAGGAGAAACAGGAGCATCCTGGAGTGAGAGGGGTTTTGGAAGTGAGGGAAAATGTGACATCCCACTATCACATAGACAACGGAATGCCACGTGAAAATGCGCAGAACCACCATAAACCACATATTATCAAAAACACAGGTTAATTAAAACTGATTGCGGAATGTAGATAAGAAAGGAACTATTACAACCAAATCCACATCCTACAAAGAAACATGTTATATAAATATACATAAACTTGATACATGTCCACGGCTCATAGATCTAGCTGTCCCATAAGAACAAGAGTTCACCACTTTTTATGTACATAACAGACCTAGCCAGGTCAACAATAGGATAAGAAAGCCATACCAACTATACATCGTGAAACCTCATCAAAACACCTCCAAGGACCTAAGAGTAGAGGGATGATGACTCTAGGACTCTACTAAAAATAGCCACAAAAGCAGCATATCCATCTCTTGCCTTCTACCATTCTTCTTGCTTCTCATCTGCAACACCACAATCACCACCACGTCTAGCACGTCCACCTAAAAAGGGTTTTAAACCAATGGGGTGATACACACAGTGCCAAAGAGAAACATAACTCCCCGCCAAACTATAAAACCTCCGGAGAGCTAGAACAGATAAAGAATGTAACTGATATAAGCAGATCATATATGCAACATACTAAGAAAAACTATCTTTGTAACATCTTACCAGGATATCTAAGAGGCATATAAATAGATAATATATGGAACATGATTGACAAGACAAGTCTTATAGGATCTTATCATAACATCTGAGGAACATGTAATTAGCTGCAAGATATAACTAGGGCAACTATACAAACAAGGCCTCAACCAATGTTCCGTGTTTTCCCTAAGTAAATATTATACGGCTGGATTACAATTTATTATGCCCTAAGGAATTGAGTCATACCACTCAGATCCAATCCGACCACCGCTTGGTCGCCATCGATTGCCATACAAGGTCAATGGAAGAGTCGGGTTCCATGACCTCTTTCCTTTATGGTCAGTGCACAAGAACCGAGCCACAGGCCTGTTCACCATGCTACATCATCACTGAGCCATGGGCCTATACACCATGCTCTATCACATATCCTGAGCCATGGGCCTATTCACCATGCTCTAACCACACTGAGCCACGGGCCTGAAACCATGCTCTAAACATGCACTACTACATAGGGCATAGGCGCACCTCGCATATTCAACAATATGTGTTCCAGGTTAACCCTTAGGAGAACCTGTTTCACCATCACCAAACTCCTGAAGATGATGGATCTATGGCCAGGGCAAACTACATCAAAGATTCATCTGTAATTAATTAAAATATTTTAAGTGGATTGCAAGATTCAACCAAGTCAAGTAAACAACATAGATCTCATCATCATGTGTTACATTGTCATTCTAATTCTCAACTCCATCAACATCATCATGATCCATCACAAGGATCCAACATTACATGTTACCACTTGGCCTCTTACCAATCATCAAGATCCATCTCAAGGAACAACATCATAGGGATTCAATCCCACCATCAGGGTACATCACACCCATCATATGTTACTGGGTTCATTGTAACTCTTGATGTTCCACATCATATCATTGTCATGCCATCAGCATGGCCTCATCATACAAATGGTACTTGCATGGTTAGCATAAGCATAGAGGTAGAACTGTACTCATACAAGGAACATCTTAAACTTATTGCATATATCAAAAGAGATATAATTATGCTATTGGATGAACATATATATGCATTTCATTATCATATATAACTTTTCAATCAAGCATTAGGGTTACCAAACGAACACAAAGTAAAATCCTCACTATAGATATATCGGGTAAGGGACAACCCTCACCAAAGGTATCACAGCCCATAACGTTCCTCACTATAGGTGTATCAACCCTCGCCAAAGGTGTAACGTTCATCACTGTCTTAGTTAACACTTCCTAAAGGGGCTGACATGGATGTCAATCAACATGTATCACGGGTTGACACCCATATCGGGCAAGGCACAAGCCAACTGATATCGTGCAGCAACATAGCGAGCAACCTATAATGCCCAAGCGTGTAACACAATGTTATGTCAGGCAAGAACCTAATGTGCAATGCTCGTGACAGGAAACACTCAAGAACAACATAACGGTTAACAGCTAACACCCTTCTCGAGTCATCACTCATAACGGGCTAATGCCCTATCGGGCAACATCCAACAAAAACATCCCGATAACGCCCTAATACCGATAACGGGCAGCACACTGGCACACTGCTCATAATAGGTCAAAACATGGGAGGACAATACAAGGTAGGATGATACCATCCATGCACACATATAAGCAGGGACGTCGATATCATGCAATGGACAATAAGGTGCATAACACTCATCACGGGCTATCCATGTGATAGGTCGATATCTCTTAAAGGACAAAGCCAACACCACGTCACCTTACTATCCCGGTAACGGCCATCAGACGTATCATCCATCCAAGACTAGCTAACAAGGCAGCATCTTGGGTAAAGACTCATAACGGTCAAAGGGGTCAACAAGACACCCATCTAACATATCGTACAAGTTCAACTCTAGGAGAGGGATATCGGGTTTCACCTCTCCACAAAATGATATTGGGCATCAAGGGATATCGGGTTACACAGCCTATCAGATTGTTCATCTTCAACCTCAAGACACCCACCCAACCCTAAAAGATCAAGAGTGTTGGCTCACCTCTCAAAAACTAAGGGAGAGGGGTCTTACACAACCTCTATCACACATCGGGCAGCAAGGTAGATCATCACCATATCGGCCAACCAACCAACAACTAGGACAACACCCCACGCAAGGCTCACTCTTTCAATTCAATGGTGAGAGAGGGGTGTTACTCAAGCAACTATAGTGTAGACTAACCTCTCAAAAAATAAGGGAGAGAGTGGTTTTTCCCACACAACTAGAGCTTAAGCTCACCTCTCAAGACCAAAGAGAGAAAGGCATATTTCCCCAAGAACATGCCACAACACACCATTGAATTAGGAGACCCTAGGCTCACCTCTCAACAACTAAGACAGGGGGGTTTTTCCCAAGGAACCCACATCCAAGGTTCGGCCAACAAGATCCATGGTTCATCTAGGGAAACAACATGACCATTAAAGCAAGAAACATATATAGCAAGATAACATGGCTAATCAAGATAGCATATATCAAAGCAACATGGTAAGGAAGTAGTATAGTTAGGGTTAGGAGTTATGTAACCTGTCTCAAGCACACTCCTCAGGATCAAAATCTCCAAGCTCCATGCTCCATGCTCCAAGCACCAAGGAACCACCATAAGAGAAGAAGGAGAAATGACACTCTAGGGTTTTGACCACCACTAGAGGAAGAAGAAGACTAGAGCTATGGCTGCCAAGGATGTCACCCTCCAAGCTCGACCAAAGGATATCAGCCACCAAGAGAGAAGGGAAGTAACTAAGGAGACTAAAGGGTTACAAACTAGCAAAGGAGGGGGTATATATACAAGGGGATCAAGTGGGAGTCCACTAGAGGGCTACTCTTCATGTGCTCGCCCAATCCACCACTTGTCCAAGCTATGCCACCTTGTTAGCAAAGAGCAACAAGTGTCACTAAGGGTGACACAAATGAAGCTAGGTCACAAGGACCACCGAGGCTGATATCACCCCTTTGGGCGATATCTCCCTAACCCAAGAACATATCGGCCAGCCCATCATATCAGGCAACAAGACATCTAGGGGTAAATACTTATAATGGTCAAAGGGGTTAATAAGACACCCATCTAGCATATCATCCAAGCTCAACCCTAGGAGAGGGATATCAGGCACCACCCTACACAGAACGATATCAACAGGACATTTTGAGTTGTCAAAGATATCGGGTAGCAAGGGATATCGGGTAAGGGTCCAAAGTCCATATCGGGTTGATCGTCTTCAACCTCAAGACAACCACCAAACCCTAAAGATCAAGAGAGTTGGCTCACCTATCAACAACCAAGTGAGAGGGGTTTTGCACAACTTCTATCACAAAACAGACAACAAGGTGGGACATCCCATACCAGCCAAATTTCCAACCCTAACTAGGTCAAGACCAACCAAAGGCTCACCTCTCAAGTCCATGGTAAGAGAGGGGTATTGCCCAAGCAACTAGAGCATAGACTCACCTCTCAACGACTAAGGAAGAGAGGGGTCTTTCCTACACCACTAGAGCTCAAGCTCACCTCTCAAAACCAATGGGAGAGAAAGGAGTTTTGCCCCAAGAACACACCACATGCACCATTGGATTAGGAAACCCTAGGCTCACCTCTGAACAACTAAGTGAGAGAGGGGTTTTTCCCAAAGGACCTTAATCTAATGGTTTGGCCAATAAGATCCAAGAACACCTCTACACAACATAACCATGACATCATGTCTGACAACATCAAGGGTACATACTAGAGCAAAGATATTATTAACAAGATAAGCATGGTCGATAAAGATAGCATACAACAAAGCATCATGGTAAGAAAGTAATATAGTTATGGTTAGGAGTTATGTAACCTACCTCAAGCACACTCCTCAAGCTGCAATGCTCCAAGCACCAAGTTTCAATCTCTAAGGCACCACCTTCGGCCAACACTAGGAGAGAAGAGAACTCCATAACCACCATGGCCGAAAAGAAAGAGAGAAGAAGAAGAAGAAGAAGAAGAAGAAGGTGCCAAGGATAGGGAGAGATACTCACCATAAGAGGAGAAGGAGCAAGGCACATCTAGGGTTTCGGCCACCACTAGAGGAAGAAGAAGACTCCACCAAGGAGATCAGCCACCAAGCTCTACCAAGGGGAGATATTGGCCACCAAGAAAGAAGGGAAGCACTAAGGAGCTAAAGGGATCCCAAGCTAGCAAAGAAGGGGGTATATATGCAAGGGGGTTAAGTGGGCATCCAGTAGGGGATTGCTTCACATGTGCTCGCCCAAACCACCACTTGTCAAACTATGCCACCTTGCTAGCACCCCAAACGACTTGCTCATGACTTGCCACCAACTAGAAAAGCAACGGCCACTTGTCCAAAGAAGTGTGACACAAGCAATTCTAGGTGGAGGGGTGTGTGTCGCCCAATATGGCAACCCGTCACACCCACTAGCACCATCTGGTCGATATGCCTCCCTTTCCTGACACACCATTGCTGACATAAGGCACCAAAGCTCTCCCTTTCCCGACACACTCAAGCAAGGAGGAAGGGCTAACAACAAGCCCAAGCTAAAACAAGCTCAAACAAGGCCCAAAATAACTCATGGAAGGTGCCCAACCCATCCTCTCCCTAGAGGATGCAAGGAGAGCGAAAGATATCTCTGAAGGTGACAAACTTGCACACCAACCCTAGAACTTGGGTAATTTGCAAGTTGCACCTCAACCTATCAACAAAGCACAAACAAACCCTAATCACAACTCAGGTAATTAGGTAGGCATCCAAGCACATAGTTTAGGCAAAACAAACAGGGTAAGCCCAGAATGAAGGTTAGGGTCCTTACATATTTAGTCTTTTGGTGTTGATCATATCTATCTTTTTATACTTTTATCTACTAATACATTTGGGAATTTTATCTGAGGCTTACTATTTTATCATCTTGTTCTTTTATCATTGGTTTATGGCTCATTTTATGAGGACATGTTCCTAGTGTTGTAATCTTAATCATATGTACCCTAACTTTTTGGTTGACACTATCTTATGAGTTTGTGGTATGTTAATCCATATATTGATTATGACATTGAATTGTTTATTTTTTCTACTTCATCTTTGTTTGATGTGTGCTATATGTGGTTAACTGCTACAGCTTGTGCTTGTGGAGAAGACATGTGCTTTTAGCTCTTCTACTCCCCTACCTTTTTGATATGAAAAATGGGGATAAGTGATCTCAATAATATTATTTTAATGCTTATATGATCCTTTTTATCCACATATCATGTGACTTGCTAGAGGACCATATAGTATGTACATGTAACATCCCCAGATTTTCTAAAACTTAATCTGATGTGCGACGTCCAAATTGAAACCCTCACCTCAGCAAGAATCCCAATTTAAACACCCCACACTAGTCTAAAAAGAAGAAAATCAAGGGAGTCAGAAGGAAATAATCAGTACCACATGTACATGAACAATAATAAAACCATACACACATGTTCACCATTCAACATATAATTACAACATGAATTGTTACAACATTTGATATTACATATTGAACAACAAACTTATACATATACATGTACTACCACTAAACTATAGGATCTTAAGACAACAGGTCCACCGGTACATTAGCTCGCCACACAACTCTCAACTATCTTGGTTCTTCAAGAGCATAACCAAAACCTAAACAAAACATTACATGCGGTTCACGTCAGCACAATATTCAAGAATATTGTACTGAGTACGTCTACGTGTCTTTTATATACCTCTCATCATATCTTGGCAATAAGATAAAACTAATACTTGGCAGTAACAGAAGAATATAAGAAAAGTGTGTACTTGCACAAAGAAATTCATTAGCAAAAGAGAACACATATTTTAAGCAGAATTTCCACTATATCATCCATGCATTTACTACCTGAGAGTTTAGTGCATTAAGGCCTTTATGATCACTACCAAAGATTTGGATCATATGTACAATGTGACCACTACCAATGAGTTGGGTCCAAGCACACTACCAAAGAGTTGGTGCTTCCATATGTACAACGTGACCACTACCAAAGAGTTCGGTTACATCCAAGAAAACTACCATAGAGTTGGTGCTTTCATATAATGGAACAGATATATTATGTTTCATGTGTTCATAGGAATACATATGGAAATTCAAGCAACATATCATACAAGACAATCATTTCAATCAATACCATATGCTAAGTCTTTACTACCATATAACACAAGCATAATGTATAATAAGCCAAGTAAGAGGTAATGGCGTACCTTCCAAAGAGATAGATCATTCTAATCACATATCACTGATGTCAACTATAAGCTTGGTCAAACCTGATCAAGACAAGACCATATACTATCATCAGGTTCTTATCATCTTACATCTCATCTTAACCCTAATCGTGTTCATTAGGGTTTATCTTATCCCATTAGGATATTCCCACTTTTACTTGCATTCTTGTCTTATATTTATCTTACTGATGTCATTTTCCAGATTATGATTCATTATCTGAATATTGGGTTCCATATCCTTTTTGGTGCACATTTTAACCCTAGTTTATATACATTATTCAAATTAGGGTTACAACCCATGTATCAAGGTTCATCTTCATATAACATGAATTTTGTGTACAAAACTGGTCTCATATTTACATATTATCTTTTCATTATAGATATGAGAATTTTCTTTATATTTCATCATTTATTGAGCATATATATATTTATTGCATTTAACTTAGGGTTATTAACCCTAATTAGCCATATGGAGTGAATTACATAATTTCGTGCATCAACATGATCATCACTGACATTAAGTGCATTATAAACATTATTATGGAGTTACTGACATTTTTCCATAATTTTATATCATCATTTGATATTTATTATCCACGAACTAAGAATTACATATCTTACATAATATAGCTAATATTTAAGCATAAAAAGACTGGTATGATGGTTTCATTTTATTCTACACATTTTTCTGAGAATTTTGGTACCTTATTTGTATTTTTCTGATGAACAGGCTATTTACTATGCATTTTGTAAGATCTAAACATTACTAAACTATTTACCTTTTTTGGCCACTCAGGACCCACCACGTGGCCACTAGGGTGCGGATTCCTTGTTTGCTACAGGACGGTTATTTGTTGAGCCATTTGGGTTCAAGATGGAGTCGAGCGGTTCTGCGTCTGGACCCTGTTCGGCTCCCTGCCTCCCTTCACTTCTCACGCGATCAGTCCCAAGCGGGACTCTGTTCCTCTGCAAACATTTTTCGCCGCCTGGACTCTCCTCCGGCGACCGGTTGGCCCTCCTCCAGAGCTCCTGCTCAGACCAAAGTGCCTCCAAAGTCTTCATCCACCACCTACAAACCTCTTCGGCTAGTCGACTCTGGTGATTTGCCTCTAGAGCTCTGGATCAGTGGGAGCTCCAGTCATGGAAGCCGCCATGGAGCCAGGAAAGGGGGAAAACTAGTTTCCCGCCACCAATATGACATCTGGAGCTTCCAACAACTTCGTATTTCCTCCCTAGACTCGTCCTTCACCTTCAAAACCACTGTTGAGCCCTCTTGTTACACCGCCCAACTTGGTGACCTTCTCCATTAAACTAGCTTCGTCTTCCATGGGGGTCGAAGCCGGGAGCAAGCTAGGTGGATCTCTGGGTTCACCCAACCACAGGGAGTAATTCCTCTCCATTCATCCTTATTAACTCCCTTTGATCGATGCTCTAGCTCCCCTCCCTTCCTCTTGACTAGACCTGCTCATCTCAGTGGAGAGGTGGAGAGGAGCGGGAGCTCTTTCTCCTTGTTCTCTTCGTCATATGCCCCAAATGAGGGGTCAGTCCGGTCGTGCTTACTAGAGGAACCCAACTCCTCAATTAGTTCTTGGCCATGACCCACGCTCTCGATGAGTGGTGGCTCGGAAGACTGCGGGGTCAGTTGTCCCATGATCTCCATTGTGACGGGAGGTAGGAGGAGGAATCTTGGTCGTCTGATCGTCATCCAAGGGTTCAGCATAACCCCTTCACAAGGTCAATCCATGGCTCTCCCCTCTCAAAGGCCACGATCACTAGGTTAGTGATCTAGGGCCATAAATTGGCTACACAAATGCAGTCCAACATCCAGGTGCATGTGACACATAATAAACCTTAGAACTTTGGCCATTGAATCATCAATTATGCTCATTATTTCACAACTTCAAACCACCATCACTTCTTCTAGGGTCCTCCAATTGCCACCAAATTTTAACCATAGCTCTATCATCACTCAAGCTACATAATACTCAAATTTGGTGACAAAACTCACCTATATGACTTGTCAACTAAATTCTTCAAAGGACATCAAATATGGGGATCTTAATCATTATATAAATATCGTTTGACATCCAACATTAGAAAAACCACTTCGAACTCTTGATATAACCCAACATATGAGTTATATATATATATATATATATATGGAGATTTAAGGATTCCAAAAGTCCACTCCATCATAGTACATGTGCTATGGTTATTTTTGGATGGACTAACCATACACGTTTAGGTAATCATGAATTGAGGGGGAGAAATTCGCATTGTTCAATCATGTATCCCCTTGCAATTAATAAGGTAAAAGGTTCAATCTCCATATTCTTTGAAAAAGGTAAAAGTTTGATTTAGTATCCTTTTTCAATATGTTGAGGAATGGATTTCCACTATCAAAAAGGGGGAGAATGTTGACCTAAGTGTTACACATTGTCTATATTTTGTATCTAATATTTTTGTTTAAAATTGATTTTAGGCATTAGGTACATTAAAAAAAATCAAATCGCTCAAGCCCTAGCTTGTTTTAGCTCAAGTCAAAAGTAATGCAAATGTGTGTTTTGGGAAAACATTCCAAATCATTTGTATTAATGATATGACTTGTAACTAAGATGAGAGAAAACCAGGGACATTTAATTCAAACATTTGGTCACTCAAATATCACTTTGTAAAATTCATCACAAACACTTCATTCGTTGAGTTACAAACTCGACCGATCCTCGATGTAGTTGTCTATCCATGGAACTCAACCAATGGTCTCTCTACCCAAGACTAATTTAAGTGGATCGGTCAAGTTGCCACCTGGAAAAACTCGACCGATGGTTTAAATTAGTATTTGTCGCATAGTGGGATCTGTTGAGTTATCTTTATTGAAACTTGAAAGATTGCACTATATGGAAAACATAGAAAAAGTGATTCTAACTGTTGGAGAATTATAAATCATGAAATTATATCCAATGTAACCCTCTGAACGGCTAAAAAATGTTCATAAGTGTTCCCACACTCTAGTGGACACCCCCAGCTAAAAATAGGACCCCTTGGAGTTCATTCCAAGTTTGCTAATTCATGTTGTTCAAGGTACTTGCCATAGTTAAGTTCTGTTATTCCACTTAAGCCCCTTTATCTCTATTGATTACTCTTCATTTCATTCATATGAGTGAGATAGGTCTTGTGTGAGAGAAATTCCTCAGTGTACCTTTGTAAATCTCTCAAAGTTCCTCCTTCCCAATCCCTTTCTTCAAGATCATGCTGATGAAGGCTTTCTCGAAGTGAAGGATGTGGTTCTTGCTTCTTCAAGCTGTAGAAGAAGGTGCTTCCAGCCTCTCTGAGTGAAGGAGGAGATAAAGGTGGAAGACCCAAGGAGCTGAGTGGGTAAAGCCTCAAGGTTGAAGACTAGTAGCAAGAAGGGGAGGACCTTGGTGAAGGAAACCAATTGATTGCAAGAGTGGGTAAGACCTTGGTGAGGTAGAAAACTAGATCTTGGATGGATAAGCCATTGATTGTAAGGTTGTTGGCTCCTTTGGCCTTAAAGGGAAGTTGGGTATCCTTGCCCCAGAAAAGGAAGGTCAATTGTTGTGGCTCTCATAAGTGTATATAAGGAGTAGACATCTTAGATATCCTAAAGCTTGACCTCTCTAGGTAATGGACTCACTCTCTCCTAGTTTTAGACCAGAACTACTTTAAAAAATCTTATTCACTTGGTTGCTTCAATTTTTTTATCCTTTCTATGTATGTTTCAATTGCCATCAAATTCACTATTTGTAATTAAACTTATTTGAAGTAACTTGAAGGTCTAAAAAGTTTTGTGTGAGTGTTTTTAGCTCTATTCACCTCCCCTCTAGAGCCCTTAGATTCAACACAAGGTTCCATCCCCTTTTCCATTGTTTATCCACAAAAATATCCTTTCTTACTTTGTTATGAGTTTTCTGTTGTAGTGCCCTTTGTCCAAAAAGTTGATCAACATTCAAAGAAAATGTTATCATTAAAAGCCATGAAAATATCTTTCTTGGGTACTTTACAACCAAAAAGAGGTATATGGATATCCAAAACCGGTTTCAGATCGGTTCTAGGTTAGAGAAGCATCTGGGTCAATGCAAGATTGCAAAACTAGGAATCGAACCAGATATTTCAAAGTGCTAAACATGGAACTAAGACCATTTTTTTTATATTAGAACTGAATATACACCATATAGTTATAATTTTCCTTCCTTCCTTATAATAACTAGATACTAATAGATAATTCATTAAAAAATGCATACATTATATTATGTAATATATAACTTATTTTCATGTTAAAGTATTAATAAATAAAACATTACACTAATTTTCACCATTACTAGGATTCCAGAGTGTTCAAATTTGTCTACTACAACTGACCCGATCTCAATTTGAACATCAACTTCCAAACCTAGAATAACAAAATCCAAACCCAATGTGAGTTCATAGCTTTAGACACAATTTGACAATCCTATACAAATGCTACAATTTAACTTGATGAGTGTACATCTATCTTGATGTAACATTCCACAAGTCAATCTTGTTCTTTGATCACATTCAACCTTTATGTAATTTCCTCGATATTGAGGTTGGTCAAAAATAATAGATCCAATTATAGAGGTCATATTCCCATATCTATCACAAATAGTGTCTATTCATTGAAGAGAAACTTTTAGACAATTTCACACCATTGCCAAAGATTCCAAGAAGTCATATCGACTCTGACAAGCCAATCGCTCTATTGAAGGCTACTCATTCATGTGTTAGAGGCACCCTTTCATAGTATTTGTTGTGTCAAAAAAATCACCAACTACACAATCATATAGTGTGCCTCTAGATAATATTGTCCTTCCTTAAAATCAAAAAGTACCTTTATAAGTACTTAGACATCAACTAAGGATGAATAATTGATTTCCCTCCTCAACAACAACACTTGGAAACTTGCCACTCTTTTTCCCTAGAAGAAGAAAATTGGTTGCAAATGGGCATGTGATGTTAAGTGTAATCCTTATGGTTTTGTCGATCACATCAAAACCATAGAAGATGACGTCGACTTTGCACCGGATTTGACATGTGTGAAAGTGGAAGTTTGTGGAAATATCAAGAGACTTTGAGCTTTCCCAATCATACTTCGATGTAACTTCGACACAAATTAAGCTACAGTTAGTGAGTTTGTGATTAAAGTCGATAGCTTTCGTCAATTATAGCACAAAAACACAATATACATTTACATATATCCATCCACATAGGTTTTTCATATGTAGAAAAACACATGGTTAAATGCAAATGCTATGATGCAGTCATCCCCAAAATACAAATTTTAGAGGGGTGGTAGAAGAGAAATGTGGTACATGAGTATTTCTACATAAAAACGTGTAAATATATGGTAGATCTAGTAGAAATGTTGTAGATCTACTAATATTAGCTTGTAATAATAAAAAAGAACATCAATTAACCTTAAGTCAAGCTTAGATACTTTCTTCCCTCACACACCAAACTCCATAAAACAACTGACAAATGTTGTTGAACTTCAACTAATGTCAAAGAAGTTGGGGAATTTTTGAATGGGTCGAGGACAACTTTATCGACAAGTGGGATGATGCCGACAATAAGATCTGCTATGTTGAGGATGTTTATGAATAGGGATGTTTCCCTAGAATTGACTTGGCATGCCAGCTACATTGACATAGTTAGTGACATTTTTCCTGATCTTTTTGACATTTAATGCCATGCTCAAAACTCACTTAGAGTCCAAGGGAGACACTCAAACATATGCAATTGACTTGTTTGAGACTTTATCCCAATGACACAAACCAGATCAGTTTGTATCCTTATCTCTCTAGTTACACAGTTTGACTAGCCACTATATCAACTTGAGGTTGACATGCCTTTCTAGATGGATATTTTCTGAAAGAGGTCTACATGAAACAACCCCTGGGGTATTCAGTTAAGGGAGAGTGTGGAATGAAGGTTTGAAGGAAATTAATGCAAAGAAACAATCTCCAACACCACAGTTGGAT
The DNA here is from genome assembly GCA_963693085.1 of Alisma plantago-aquatica. Taxonomy (NCBI): domain Eukaryota; kingdom Viridiplantae; phylum Streptophyta; class Magnoliopsida; order Alismatales; family Alismataceae; genus Alisma; species Alisma plantago-aquatica. Next base: position 1,153,774,689 of record OY856410.1, read on the forward strand.
AAATTCAACAAGGTCCTTCAGAAACTAGTTTTTAGGTCTTTTAGTGACCACTCTTTATTTTCTTCTGACAAAAAAAAGGCCTTCTATGTTCCTCATTAGATGACACTAGCATAACTAAAGAAAATCATGAAGTATATCTAGTAGAAAGAAGTCTCTAAGAAGAAATTTTACACAAAAGAACTAAAACACTATGATATTTTCTTAAGCATAGAAATTCTATCCAGGAATAGCATCAATATGTTGTAAAGAAAATAGACTTGATTTTCTACCAAAAAGCAAGATGAGCAATGCCAAACCAATCTCAAACCCCATGAACTACCATTAAAAAACGTTCAAGGTGGTGAGGACTAATAAGATTGAAATTATAGAAGGGTCGTTAGGAAACTTATTTATTTAATAACTATTTGTCTACATACTTCTTATGCAGTGGAACTAGTCAATCAGTTCATGAATTTTGCAATACAATCATACTTAGTAGTTGTTCATAGAATCCTATGATTTTTACAAGGAGCACCTAGGAAGACCCAATTTGTTGAAATCTCCATCAAATAAAAAACTTTTAACTGTGAGGGTATGTTGATAATGATTGGGCCAAAGATGTAACAAGAAGGCGATTAACTTCTAGATTTTGTAATTTTTGTCAATAATTTCTAAGACAACGAAACAAGCTAGGGTAGCATGCTAGATCAAGAGTCAAGGGTGCATAGAAAGAGAGGACAATGGTTGCTCATTAGAGATATGCAGGTTGCACACTAAGCTATAGTTCATGCTTTCTGCAAGTTTCAATGTGTGTAGCAATTCTTCCCATAAATAAATGTTTTAATTGGTTACTAGTGACTTTTCAATGTGGGAACCAAGTTTCCATCCATATAGAAAATAATCTATCATTCCCAAGGTTTTCTGACCAGACCTAGAGGTCGACCTTACAAAGCTTGTGGGTCACAGGTCTCTTCTTTGGAGACCTGGTTAACCCAATGACATCGGCATGATACATATATATAATATTACTATATACATACATGATACATGTATATGCATGTATGCTACATTAGTATGTATGTCCATATATATAACTATGTAAGTATGTATGTATGTGTCATGTGTATGTATGTGTACATAATCTACTGTATTGAACTATGAGATAATGAATTATGGAATATCAAACATACAATGCCAAGTATCTATTCATAAAGAAGCAAACAAATGGTCTTGCAATATTTCATACAAGTGATAAATACTTAATAAGTGAATATATGAATGTATGGAATAGTTGGCGCTGCATGAAAGGACATTAAATTCGATCTAATGGTCATTTAGGTAAGGAAAAATAAAACTAACCTGACCCAAGAGATGAGTCATTGGGTCGGCAACTGAACCAGATGGGTCACTGGGTCAACTCTAGTTCTTGGCCAAAATTGGGTTTCAGCCCCACCCGACTCACAAAACTTGTCGGGTGGAGGTTCAACCGGTACAACCGATCGAGGTAGGTCAGGATCAAATCTATGATCATTCAATTAGCAAACAAAGAACCATAGAGGTGGCTACCACATTGTGAGAGACTTAGTTATGGTAAAGAAATAACTATAAGTGACTTTCAAATAAGAGAACAAATAGAAAATATTCTCATTACGCAATTAATTCCTATATTTTAAGCATATGAGAAGAAAATTGGTACACATCATGTGTACACTCCATCTTGATAGGGAGTGAAGTGATATATCAAAACATTATATTTCTTTTCCTTCCTAAACTTCTATGTAAATTCACTAATATAATAGGTTACCACGCTTCCTTAATTGACCATGAATAAGTGTGGATCCCTTGTCTTTGTTATTAAGTAAATCCCTATTTACTAACAAATAAAAAGGAATGAAATATCTGAAACTCCCCAAAGTTGGAGCATGGAGTTTCTTCATACCCTCTTGTCAACTAGCATAACTAAGGACTACTTCAGCAATCGTTTTGTGAAATTATTAGAAAAATGTTACTTCACCTTTAAGGGCATAGTCTATCAAAACATGTATGTTGAAAAGCACTAAGGATAACAATATTATTATCACAAAACATAGGTATAGGACAAGGATTAAGTGCCTGGAGGTCAAATTCTTTTAATAGTTCTCAAAAGCATATTCATTCGCATTTATTGTGGGCCTGGTCATGTAAATTTCCTAGTATTTTGAGGTGGATTTTATTGTTAACATGATTCCTAACATAGTCACAGATAGTATACTCAATAATTCATGTGTACATATATCTTATTCTAAGATAGTGCTTAAATAGTACACAATCTGGATCAATTCATACCAATCAAATTAATTTAGTTTCTCAAGGTAACGATTCACTAAGCACATGATAGAATTGATATCAATTGTAAGACAATCGAGCAAAGAATTTCCAACTAATCATTGATACCTTAGTGTGTCAAAAAAAAGATGAGACTAGACGTTATTCCAAGGTACATTTGGATCAAAAGAAGTACTAGTTTGTCTAGCTCCCAGCAATCCAATTTCATCCAACGGTGTGAGGTATACATAGAGGGAAATGACAAGATAGCTAGTGTGATCAAAACATATCTCAGCTTGCATAGATTTTCAGTATTAATGTTCTTTGAATTTTTGGTAGCCTACTTGTATCAACATGAGAGAAAAATGTCATATTTTTTTGTTGACTTGCAACGTTTTACTAGTAGAAATAGACAGAAAGTAGATGGAAATAGTACAGGTGGAAGAGAAGTCGACTCAACATACTCATCAAGTTAAGAACAAAACTGAAGCCAACACTTAAGGTACTTCTACAAAAAATACATCTTTTTGTGGAAGGATATTCCAGGAAGATGCACTTTGTAGATTTGAGTACAATTTCGTCAATGGTCAAAAATATGATTTTTCACAAAGCAATTGCGTCCAAAAAAATCTGCAAGACGAGAAATTATGATACAAAATTTAGAGTCGAGTTTCAAATTCAACCGAGATCGGTAATTCAAACCGATTGACACACCACCATATAGGTTCACTAGTCTAGGTACGGCTTAAATTCTTCTTTTCAAGAATGGGTCTTAACAAGATGAGATGATCCTTTTCGATTGTTTAGCAATTTTCCTCCCAAATGACCATGTGAAGTACTATACTCCGCTCTTGCTTCATGCCTAAAGCATTACACTTAGTTCCCAAGAAATGCTTGAATGTTTCATTCATGTGCCGACAGTCCCACATCCACACACAGGTGAAACCAAGAAGGGGTAGATTGGGCCATGCACCCCTTCCCACACACACAAAATAAACGCCCCTTCAAAAGTAATTTTAAAAACTGAGTCATGATGTAAGGCATAAAGCATGCATGTTGCGATGGTCAGATGCATTATACATATACAACAGGCCTATGGTTCAATCCTCCATGACAAAATAATAATTGTGGATATTTTTATTAAAACTCTAGTATTGCATAATTACCCAAGTTTATGTAATTATGTTCAACCCATGCATGCAAAATAAGAGTTTCAACCATAATAGTTGCTAATTAATTGAAAACAACCATCTCTTTTTTCAAAAACAAAAAGTACTTCTTACATTTTCTGTTAAAATGGCTAAAACAACGACCGAGATCCGACTTACATCAAACTAGATTTTTTTTTGTTTATCATCAAAATTTATGTAATTTTGATCAATCACTCTATAAGTTTTTATGTATTCTGATAAACCCCCTTTAGTGGTTTGGCTGCTGAATAATTAAGTCACCCTTTAGCATTTGGCAAAAAAAATCAAAGGAGTCCCTATATTTCTCTTAAAATAGAAAAACAGTGGTTTGGCAAGCTAGAAGGGATTTAGGAAAGAGATGTTATGTATTTTGTTATATTTGTCACTGTTTTGTAGTACTATGTTTACTGCTTAACTCTTTAAATGTGGTTGTTAAGGTGCCATTCTTTGTAGATAAAATACAAACATATGATACTTTTTTCATCTATAAGCTCATACAACAATAAATAATGATTAAATGCATTCTAATGTCGATAATTACTTTGTGCAAAAAATATTATATATTGATTTTGGTTTTGGTTATTGATAAGATTTGAATGGTTCTTCTCTTCCAACCTTACAGAATGAATTTATGTTACTTTGTAAGCTTCTATTCTTTAATTTTACTCAAAGATTATAAAGTGAAATTATGTACTTCCTAATATATCTATTGGATTTATTCACCGTATCATCTTATTTTTCTTTCATAGTGATGACATTAAAATGAACTATAGTTTACTTAACGAAATTCTAAATTTTGTTAAACTCTAAAATTGGTTTGATAAGAAACTCTTGGAAGTCAATTACTAAGTGGTCAAATATCTTGTATACATATCCCATATCTATTGCAAATTGTAAATATTAGGTCTCGATCGTAATATATAATTACATTGTGCAAATAAAAATCTACATATACTTTTTAGTTGGTATTTGTATATATGTTTTATTGCGTTATGATATGTTATTTATTATGTTATGTGTTATTCTATGTTGTGTGTCTTGTTATGGGTGTTAGATGTCTTGTCTTTATTTCCTCTTTTATCCCATATTGCCTAGTTCTATTATCTAACTTACTCTCTTATCCTATAAAAGAGAGAGCATTGTATTTGTTTTAGACACATCAAATACAGACTTGTCTCTTCTACATGGTATCAAACGACTATGATCCCCCTTAATCTCTTCCTACAACCTTAATGCCTCCCATTTCTTTTTAACCTTATCCCCCCCTTATCCATCTCTTCTCCCTTCAAACATAGTTGCCACCCCCTACCCGCCGCCAACCCCTTGCCCGCCTCCCACCCCTCCTCGCCGCAAACCCAACTACATGCCACCCCCTGCTCCCACCACTATGTTGCCCCCTCCATCCTTCCCTACTACTTCCACCACCACCCTCACTTCCCACCACAATCCCACCCACCACCCTCCCACCGTCTCTACCACCCCCAACCCTTGCTGCCATCACAGCCCGTCGCTTCCCACTCCACCCAAATCCCACCGCCTCAACCCCACTCCAAGCCTGCCACCATTCCTTCCCCACCTGGAGCCACCGGTTGACAAGTCATCATCCCTCCCTTCCATCTTCTTTTGTGTGTCCTGGAAACTTTTGAAACATGGCATGTTGACGGTCTAAAAAGGGCTATTCTTCTTTCCTATCTATGCCTCATGGTAGAGTAACCTCATGGTTGTGTAGGTCTTTCTCTTTTCTTCTACCACTATGTGGGTTCCTCAAATCTAATGATCAAGATCTGTTGTTGTTGCCTACTGCTGCGTTGCGGGTTTTATACAGATGTATTGATCCAGATCTACTACTACCCATGGGTTGGGTTTCTTCTTCTGCTACTACTTATCAACTATTGTTGTTGCCTATAAGTTGGGTTTCTTTCATGCTGCACTGGCATTGGGTCTCTTCTTGTTATGATATCTATCCGGGACATATCATTCTATGGCATCTTCTGAATTGCTTTGGATGCTACACATCACTATTGTGAGTTGTATGGTTCCAACTATCACACTAAGTTTACGACCTTCGAGCTATATGTCAAAGCTCATAGTTGTTACTCGCATCTTACTTTTGATGCTCCTACCATACCTACTGAGAACACTGATGATAAAACTAAACAAGCGTACAATCTGTGGGCTAAGCAGAACTCCGACGTCATGACTTGGATGGTCATTAGTGCTAATCCCAAAATTACCCAGTCTCTTCTTTGTCTCAGGATAGCCAGAGCCTTATGGGACCAACTCACATGTTTACTCTCATCAACAAAATTTGAAGAAAGTGTTTGAAATTTTCAAACACCTTGCTAAAAAGGAGTATTATGCTACTGATTATGTGAAGGGTTAGTGTAATCAATGATGTACTCTCTAGTATGAGTTTGAGTTATATCACCCCCTCTCTGTTGATATCACTGAAATACAATGACATCGCAATGAACTTCAACTAGTATAATTTTTTGCAGGCTTTCCCCACTCATTCTCTAGAGTGGTAGATCAGGTTTTGTCTAGCGACCCATTGCCTACCCTACATGATGTGCTGAAAAGGCTCTGACGGATCTCGTCTATCTCTCCATTTGTCACTTGACCACTTCGATATAGTTTCTCTAGATGTCTGCTTAGGAGACTCCTCATGTCACTTTGGCCGAGGCTAAGGTCATGGTCACTCTATTGTCGGGACTGGTTTTGGTTCTTCTTCACCTGGTCTCGATGTATCCTCTTCTGAACAATGCTACTATCATTTATGTAAATGCACTTACCATACTAAAGAGCATTGTTGGATCAAGCATGGTAAGCCTAGATGGGCCAATCGGGTCATGACTGATCAACCTGATTCTGCATTGTCCACCTTGTCTCAGTCATCTGCGGAGTGGGTTCACTCTTAGTTTGAAAAGATGCTTCAGTCCTGACTCAACTCCTTCCTTGTTGATGCCTCTACTAATGAAGGTTTTGCTCTACTTGCCTCATTTGCACCTTATGGTAAAATTGAAGGGGTGATTGATGCTCACCCCTACCTAGAAGAAGACTGCATTAACGTTTTGACAAGAGGTCCTTAGGCCATGTTTGGTTTATACTTATCATGCAAATCTTACGATAATTTCTTTTAGTCTTTCGAAGACAACCCAAGACACGTTGTTTGGATACGTATATCCAATTAGCCATTGATCCTCTATCATTGAGCATTTTTTAGGTAAGGGGAAACACCATTGAAGCACCATATGAGTCGACTTTATGCTAAACAATAGAGGAGACCAATATTCATGGATCAAAGTTGAAATTGAGATGAGGAGACCTCATAATCATGAAATTATCATCAATGTGCACCGCTAAAAAGTTGAATATGAGAACATTCCTTACATCCTTCTAAAATGTTGAAGAGTGGGCCACATCCAGAAGTAATGCACCAATGCAGATAATGCAGGCAAGAAAGTAGGCATATTCAGCCATGTAGTAACAGAACAAAAAATGCAAGAACAATCATAGTATCAAGGAAACCTTGGGCCCTAAATTCCTAAAAGCCATCCACGCTACATCCCACTTCATAAAGAACAAGAAGAAAGTTGACCACCCCAACTAAACCATCCTACATGATAATAAGTGTCACTTTCTTGATGGGTTGGAGGAGAGGGAAGTAAATGCTTGTGTTAAGAATGTCGTCGAATGTGACAACATCGTGAAAGCTAGTTTCAGCAATAAAATAGACATAAAACATTTGAAGAAACAAGGCAATAATCATGTAAGATAGGAGTATAAAAGAATGGAGCCAAAGGAAAAGAAATTGGAAAAGTTGATGTTGTACCATCTTGATGGACACACAATCACAGACGTGAAAGAAAGAACTCTTACAAAACCTTAAAAAACATAAGGACAACTCTAGCAAAGAAAATGAGTTGCATACTGCAGTCAATCTGCAAGTAGACATGGTCCTACATGGCCACCCCCTCATGTCCCCCTTAGCCAACTTGACACTAATGAGATAATCATTCTAGAAAAGCATACCACAAGACTACCAATAAAAAAAATGGTCAAGAACCATCATCAGGCATGTAATTAAGTTCAAAGAACACCCCCTATACTTATTAGTTAATCATGCTTCATGTGCTCCCAAAGAAATATATTATAAACCACTCTTACCAAAAGATTTGGAGAATGAGATTTTGTTGAATATGCAGTTAAATGGAACTCACAGCCTGACACACGTGCCCAAGTGAAGTGAAGTGTCTAGAATGTATGAGGCATTTGTGAAGGAGTTAGTCAGATTCCATAAACACGATATCCTCACCATTTTGACACCTCAAGTAAGTGGAGCCAAAGCCAATTTCATTGTCAAGTTCTTTGGGTTTAACCACTAACAACGAGTGGAAGAAATTGACTTTTAAGTGAAATGTGGGTCCTATGGAAAGACCATTCTTGCCAAATAGGAAATTATCCATAGTCATCGTCAATACATACATTGTCATATCAATCTGAATTGCATGAGGACTTTTTTCTATGCCATCTCATGAATGAATAAATGCCACATCACCACACTCTATCCAAGAACCTTAGTATGTTGCGGGAGGTTTCAACGTCATCATTTATTCAGTTGAGAAAATAGGGGATCTTATCGTTTAATAATACTAAGTATTGAGGATTTCTTTTATACCTTACTCCTTATTAATTTGGAGAAAGTGGAAAACACATATCCTTGTTTCACTTAAAGACATGGATGGCCTTGAGAGAAACTTGATCGACATGTAGCTTACAAGTGGATTTACAAATTCTCAACAATGTCAGTGGACATTGTTCCTAGAATCAACTCAGATCATGCACCCTTGTGGTTTAAGATAAATTCACAAATGCCAAGCATAAGAAGATTGTGAGGACATGCTCAAGTTAGTCAGGAAGCCCCAATTATGAAACCCTCATCCAAAAGATGGAACTACGTGGTTAAATTCTGTAATGCACGAAAGACTTTTATGGCTACTGTGGGAGAATGGGATAAACAACAACATAATGAAAAGAACATGAGAAACATCAAATAGCTGAGAAGATTGCAGCTTATAAATCACTTCTAGCCAGTGCTTACAATACAGAGGCTGATTGGAAGCATCATGCTCACTACGAATGCCTATGATGGGAAGATATGAACTCAATAGTATAGAGGAAGACCACAGGCCCACAAAAATTCACAAGTAGTATGAGCAATATCTATATACTCAGCTTCAGCACTAGAGTGGGAAACTACATTCTATTTCTTGCAAGATTACCTCCCACAAAGGTACAATAACAAGATGTAGATTTATGATCAATCATGTTGTCGCCATAATCAAAATCATAATATCCTATGATTTTACAATGCTCATGTCTTTTATAGAATAAGCCTTTTCCTGGAGAGTTTTTTAGATATTTTAGAATATGACACAACATCCCAGTGGCATTGTCTGGGTTTATCTAGATATTTGCTGACTAATTCAACTACAGAAGATATATCAGCCCTTGTTACAGTCACATATATAAGTTTATCAACTAATCTACAGTATTGTTGGTTATGTGGGTATGGAGCAGAAGAGTCATCATCCCAGTTGGTATTAGGATCTAAGGGAGTATTGGTAGGTTTTTTTCCAAGCATACTTGTTCTGCCAAAAGATCCAAAACATATTTCCTTGTGATAAACAAATACCTGAAGAAGAGAGAGAAACATCAATACCCAGAAAATATCTCAATTTTCCCAGGTCTTTAGTAATAAAGTGTTTTTCCAAGTATTATTTAGTATCCTGGAAGCTTGCTTGATCACTCCCAGATAAGATGATATCATCCACATAGACAATCAGAATTACAAGGCCAGAGGAAGGTTTCTTAATAAACACCGAGCGATCATAATAAGAGCAGCATAAGCTAAATTTATGAAGAATATGACTCAATTTGTCAAACCAGGCAGGGGGACTCTGTTTCAGTCCATAGATGCTTTGCATAACCTACATGCTTTAGAACACTCTTCCTGAGCAACAAACCTAGGTAGTTGTTCCATATATACCTCCTCGTGTAGATCACCATATAAGAATGCAGTTTTGACATCCAATTGAAATAGGGTCCCGATCACAGTTCACAACCACAAAGATAATAACATAGATAGAATTTAGACGTGCAATAGGAGAGCAAGTCTTAAAAAAATAAACTTCATACGTTTTTAATAGCCTTTGGCGAGCCTTTAATCTTTCAATTGTGCCATCCAACTAATACTTTATGGTAAAGATCCAACGACATCCTATAGGAGTGAAATCGGTAAGAGCATCAACCAAGTCCATGTATGTCGATTAGTAAGGGCCTGAATTTCAATCTTCATAGCATGGCGCCATGCAAGATGTTGTAAATCCTAAGAAAAATTCTTGGGAATAAGACACCTGATAAAGAGAGGTAAAATTGGCAAACCTAGTGCCCAGATTAGCGGTAGAACAAAAACTTCCAATAGGATGCAGAGTGCAAGACTTGGTCCCTTTATGTAAAACAATCTGAACATTTAAATCAGAATATACCTCAGATTGAGAGGGATCTACCGAAGAAGATGCAGGAATTGGTGATGGAGGTTTCATGGAGGAAGGTGTAGCTTTTGGTCTTCGTAGAAACACTTTCAAATGTGGAGATGGTGCAACATCAATAGGAGGCAAGTCAGTTTCAATGAGCACAGGTAGTGGTCTATCAACTAACAGATCAGGTGACAAAGTAGATCCTACTGCAGATTAGAATGACATATGCTCAAATAAGACCACATCAACACTGACAACCCATTTCTTTGTAGAGGGATCATAGCATTTGTAACCTTTTTGGGTCTGAGAATAGCCTAAGAAAACACATTTCGTAGACCGTGGATCAAGTTTAGTTAAACCATGACATAAGTTCTTGACAAGGCAAGTGCTTCCAAAAATCTGAGGACGCACAATAAAAAGTGATACATTAGAGTACAAGATTTGATAAGGCACCAGATTGCCAAGAATAAAGGAGGGCATATGGTCAATGAGATAACAAGCAGTAAGATAGCTTCAGGTCAAAACGTTTTGGGTACATTATAGTGAAAAAGAAGGGTGCGGGTAACTTCAAGAAGATGGGGATTCTTGTGCTCAACAACCCCATTTTGTTGGGGGGTATATGAGCATGAAGTTTGATGAATAATACCCAACATGAGATGAAACTGGCTGACAGAGGATTGCATAAACTCTAAGGTATTATCAGTGTGAAAAATATTAATTGGTGTGTCAAACTGAGTGTGGATTTTAGCAAAGAAGGTGATTATAGTATCTAGCATGTGAGATCGGTCTTTAAATAAAACTAGCCATGTAGTTCTAGAAAATTCATCAATAAAGCTCATAAAGTACCGAAATCCATATGTGCTTGGCATAGAACATGGGCCCCAAGCATCAGCATGCACAATATCAAGTGTTTTTTTAACAAATATAGGTTTTTTTTTAAAAACTAACATGAGTTTGTTTTCCCAGCTAGAATGTTTGATAATGAAAAAAAAATCTAAAATAGATTGAATTAAATGCTTCAATTTTGCAATAGATGGATGTCCCTATCGATAATGCCATTGGAGGCCTATTACAGACATAGTCAGTAGAGCAATAGTCTTTGGTGTATCCAAGTAGTACAATCTATCTGGTCCCTCATGGTCTGAATCAATCTTCATCCTCATTTGGAGATCCTAAAATACACAACCATTCGGGCCAAAGGTAATAGAGCACTAAAGGTTCTTCACAATTCTACTAATAGATAACAAATTCAATGGAAATTTGGGACCATAAAGAGTTGAGGGCAATAAGAGATTGGTAGGAGTATAAATATTCCCTATATCAAAAATAGGAGTCTAAGAACCATCAGCAAGTCTAACAGGTGGAACAACAAAAATTTGATGGAGTTCAAAAAAAGTGCAAAAGTGTCAGAAATATGGGAGATGGCACCAGAATCAATCACATGTTTATTTTTACCATAAGATACAGATGAGGCAAGGAGAGCAGAACCTCCATCAGCAGAGACATCAGTAGTAGAGGATGTGAGATGGGACTAAAGTAGCTTTTCAAACTCAGAGCAAATCCAATCCATAGTTGGTTGAGACAATGAGAATGGTGCAAAATCAGGTTGATCGGTAGTGACCAGATTGGCCCATGTAGGCTAACCATGCTTGATCCAACAACAATCTTCAGTATGGTTTGTGCATTTATAGAAATGACAGTATCGCTATTGAGAAGAGGATAGGTCCAAACCAGATGATGAAGATCCACAATAAGGACTAGCAGTAGAGTGGCCACAACCATGAGCTCGACCTCAACCATGACTGTGGGAGGAGTCTCCAGAGCAGACAACTAGAGGGGAAGCATCGAAGTGGTCGGGTGACAAAGGAGAGACATACGGGATTCGTTGGACCCATTTCAAGACATCACGAAGTGTAGGCAATGGGTCACTGGACAGGATCTGATCTACCACTCCATAGAATGAGTGTGGCAAGCCCACAAGAAACAAGGAACGACGTATGTGATACCGATCTCATTTTGACGGCTTGGAAATAGGTATTTACCGGTATATCAATGGAAATTTAGACAAATGCAATCCTGGTCATTTTGATGCCAAAATGAACAAATTAAATTATGAATTTGTGCAAGTTTAATCTCTATGCCTAAATGCATCACTTTATGCAATAAAATTCCATAATAGGTATGTCCAGGTAGGGGTTCGATCATGTGGGAGGTAAGGAGTCTATCCTATTTCCTACGGATGATGAAGGATTTCGATGACAAAATATAAGAATCAAGATCTAGAAATTTTACTAACACAATCTATTAATTTAAATAGACACACTTATGCATGATATCCAATTAACATATCATAGTAACTTACTAACTAATATCAGTTGTATGTCAGGTGTCGCACTGGTATTCCATACAATATTGAGTTGATATGGTGGATATATTGCTCACATGACATGTACATTATCTAAGCTTGGTTATACGAAGGTACATGTTGCTCATGCACATCATGTACACTACTATATAAGTGTATTACTAGTTATAAAAGTAATATTGTATTATTATTAGTAATTAGATAATTACATGATGATTGTAATTAATAGTGTAGGAATTAGCTATATCTAATGATAATATTGTAATACTACTAGTAATTTGATAATTATACATCTTGTATAAGTATTATTACTAGTAATTAGATAATTACACATCTAGTAATTAGATAATATTATATTATTACTAGTAATTAGATAATTATACATCTTGTATAATTACTAGTAATTCAATGATGGTAATTAGTAACAAATTATAAAAGTGATATAATGTTGGTTTATTACTAGTAATTAGGTAATTACATGATGATAGTAATTAATAGTGTAGGAACTAACTAAATCTGATGATAATATCATAGATCTACATAATATATTTATAGATGTATGTATAATTAGCATCAAACATATCAATTTTGGAGTACTGCTAGGTTTCGGGGTAGAAAGTAGGTGAAAGTGGAAGAAATTAGTTGGAAAAAGGGATGGAAAGAACTGCAAATGGTAGAAAATGGAAGAAATTAGTTAAACTTACCTTGAATTGGGTTGATTTGAGTCCTCATTGCCAAAAATCATCCAAATGCACCTTCTTTTCTCTTACTAAGAATCAATAACTATCATTCTCATAAAGATCAGCATACTTGTCGGTATATTGTCGATTTCGATCAGTTCTGTGATATTTTGCACCAAAACAATTGAAATGTGTCGGTATTGGAAGTATGGCCCTCGGTCGAGCTTATTAGTATGCACACACGTTTCCATACCAGATGGTGTCTGTATCTGTATTTCAAGCAGTATACCGCCAATATCATCAATATCTCATTCCTTGTCAAGAAATTGCATCAGTTGAAGTTCATTGTGTTGATGTTGTATTTCAGTGATGTCAGAAGAGAGGGGAGATATACTTCAAGATCGTCCTAGAGAGTGCAATATCGATTGTAATAATCCTCCATAGATTTAGTAGTAGAATACTTTTGGCAAGGTTTTTAAAAATTTCAAACACATTCTTTGGATTTTGTTGATGAGAGTAAACATGTGAGAGATAGTCCCACATGGATTTGACAATTAGCAGTCCGTAAAAGAAGAGGTGACTAACTGATTTTGGGCTTATCATTGTTGACCATCTAGATTATGACATCGGAGTCCTCCTTAGTCCACCAATCATAGGCTTCTTTAGTTTTATCATCGACATTATGATCAGGTAAGGCTAGAGAATTACAAGTAATATGCGAGTAACGACCAAGATCTTTGACATAGAGCTCGAAGGTCACAGACCAAGTGTGATAGTTGGAGCCATTCAACTTCACAGTGGTGACGCATAGCGTCCAAAGTGACTTTGCAGATGCCATCAGGGAGATATGTCAGATGAATGATACGTTGACAAGAAGTAGTAGCAAGAAAAAGGAACCAACTCACGGGCAACATCAATAGTCAACATGTAGTAGCAGAAGTATTAACCAAACTCGTGGGAAACATAAGGTCTGGATTAATAGATCTAAAGAAACCCGCAATGGGGTAGTAGGTAACAACAGTAGATTTAGATCATCAGATTTGAGAAACCTGCATAGGGGTAGTAGAGAAGAGAAACACATACGCCACCATAGGGAGAGAATTACTCCATCATGAGACGTGGGTAGGAAAGAAGGGTAGTTCTTTTAGAACTTCAACGTGCTATTTTAGAAAGTTTTGGAAGACCAAGATGGAGGAAGAGGGAAGGTAGGAAGGCTGATGGGAAGACTAGATGGGTGGGACTAGGAAGAGGGGTGGTGGTAGGAAGGGGGGCAGATGCGGTTGGAGAAGGAGATGTTGGTGACAGTAAGGGAAAGAGGGATCGGGTGGTTGGATAGGATGACATGCAACAAGTGTGGGTGGTGGGGGGTAGGTGGGTTGAGGTGCAAGTGGGGGTGGAGGCGACGCGCTGACAGGTTGAGGGGCAGGAGGGTGGCGGGGGAGGGTTGGTGGCTAGAGAGGAGCACTACAAAAAAACTATGATTTAGCTACAATTATTATACATATATATGTCATATTTGTAGTTAGAAGTAATTTTTCTTTACATATGTAAATGTTGTAACCAAACCGAATGTAATTATTTATAATAACTACAAATTGACTACAATTGACTAAATAGTAATATTAATCTTCTTGACTCTCCCTCCCTGGACCCCGACCCATTTCAAACAGTAAAATACACCCATATTCAAACAAAAATTTTAACTTTGTCGCCTGCCCACTCCTTATTTGGGTATTGGCGCAACCCCTCTTCTCCCCCAATAACACATGAACCTCTGTCATGCTTTAGATCTTCTGCCCTCGTCCACTCCGCTAGCACCCCCTTCTGACCCCCTTCTGAAAATACCACCCCCAGCCACGATCTCTTCCTCACACCCTATACTCCCCCTTGCACATCTCGAGCCCTCATTTCCATGGCGCTCTCGCCTTGTTCTTCACCCCACACCGCCATCTTCTCCTATCTGGTATTTACTGATTTCCAGACTAATACTCACAGAGTGCCGATGGGAGGCGGGGAGACGGCGGCTGCCCATTGGTAAGGGGATATCCCGGCTAAAATATGTCTCGTTCTTAGGAAAGCAATGAGACGTGTGCTCAGTGGAAGCAAAGGCTATCAATTTGATGCTTGATTCATTGATCGGGTGTTCCTATATGCATGATGCCCCCTCTTTGGGTCACATAAATACCATGCAAACATTCATTGTATGATGCTCAAGGACCTGATTCCCGAATGATTAGCGGCAACGACCACCTTCTGTGCATGTTGCCCCTGTCGCGGTTCCGGCTACAGGTGGTGTGAGTTGAGCAGACATGGTCTGTGTCGGCTGGAGGGGTTCACGGGTATCATAGACAACCAGGGGGAAGTATTTGGAAGGATCATATATGAGGAATTAAAAAAGAGGAGAGGACTAGGTTGAAGCATAGACACTCAAGAACAGGGGTCAGAGTTACTCCGATTTTGGGCCCCCTCTTCTCCCACTCATAGTAATGAGGTAACATTCCCATGCCTCGTTAGCTAATGTCTTTGAGCTCATTGATTTTTCGTCAATACCTCACTGTCTAATTGTTGTTAAAGGTGGCTATCAACAAGAATTCTCCTCCTCTTTAATGTATGAAGAGTTTCCACTATTCAATTCAGTTTTATATTTCGGTTTGACAAGTAACATGATGGCACATTTGCACGATTATGATCAGAACACCTATTGTATTCATTCTCCAATGCACAAATAGATCTTATATAATTCTGTTCAGATCGGGCTATTTGGTCTGTCCTCAAATTTAGTCTCCTATGGACATTAAATGTCTGCTTAATTGAACCATTAGAATGTTAATTTATCGTTGATTTTTGAAGTAGCCGAGATTCAATCCATTATTGTGTTAAACATTTCAATTTGGTAGGTTTGTTACAATTTTTTCCTCAGATGCAGTGTTGATGGCTACAGAGACAACGCTTGTGATCTCTGCATTCAGGACCATTAGAAGAAAGCCACAAGGGATAGTGACGTATGCTCCTCATTTTGCTGTGTTTTGTAGTACTTAGCTATAAAACCTCATGGCTTGTATCGAGCTCTAAATCTTTCAGATATTTTCTTTTCATGTATGTATATCCAGATCAAGGGATATACGGATGAGAGTGGTTCCCCAACACCAAACTTTAGCACCAACCATGGTTGACAAAGTATTAATTACTCTTACCCTGAGCTCTTTAATTACATATTTCTTGCACAGACATTTATAGTCTTTCCTTGTTTGTTACACATCTCTAGTTCAGTGGCTGAGAATGATTACTCCAGAACACAATTGTTAGCATCAAATCTTCATTCTTATATCTAATAGAGTTTTTTCTTCTAAATTGACTCCGCAGCTAAGCCACTTCTAATTTAATAGTGCAAAAAACTGAAATGCTTACTTCCATTTCCTAGTTAATAGAAGATAGCATAACAATGTGACTTTGTCCCTGATTTCTAATGCTTTGTCATTGATTGTTCAAGTCATGACTAAAAATCCTAGTTCTGGTCGTGTTAGATGCCCATCCTAAATGCACTCCATTTCATGCCCAATAGGGAATTTCTACCATTCATGTAGTTTACAACGATGGATCTTTAGAACTTTTGATTTGTCATATTCAGTTGACATCTTTCTTTTAATTTTCTCTTATTTGAAGAAATTATTTAGTATTCTTCACCCTGATTAGTCTGTAGGTGGCCCAGTTGTAGATGATACTTGTTTCTACTTTTGATTCCATGGACGATCATCTACATAAATTTTAACTAGTATGCTCGTAGTCCATGTCGCAAGATTGTTGTTCCCAGAATTGAGTCGGCGGCCACATATTGGTAACTTGTAAAATCAAAATATAAAGTGATAATTTCTCTTTGTTATAAACTTACAAAATCCAATCATGAATCAAATATATCAATGGATACGGTTTGACGATTCAACCGCGACATAACCGTGTTAATGGTTGCTTAAAAAAGGAAAAGAATCTTATGTATGAATATGGTCATTTTTTTAAACATTGTGATATGGTTACTTGTTAAGGGGTGAAACATTTGTGTACTTATGTGAAATATACTTCTTGTTTTGAAGATGCATTGAGAGGCGTGCTTCTATTATTAACAATTCAACTCAAATATTGGTTAGATGTATATTTTTTGCCAATTGCCTTCTTCTCTCCTAATTTTTTGTAGGTATATTGTCTGATTATTAGTCTATTTCTCCTTGCTTTGCTACCTTTTTTGTTTTTTGGAACTGACTAGTAATCATGAGTTTCGACTATCTAATTGTAGTATCATGGCCTTTACAATGTCCAAAAAATAAGATGTGAAGATGTTGTTGTGGATATCTTGTCTTCTTTACCTGATGTTAGTGGACAATTTTGGTACTGGCTTGGCTTCTGAAAAGGAGAAGAAAGTTGGGCTCTCTTCATATAGAGCAGACTTTATGAAGGTATGAATCCTGACATGGAGTATATATATATTTCTATTAAGGTATGAATCTTAACATGGAGTATATATGTATCGCTCATATGGCTTTTGATAAGCTTTTGTGTCAACATTCACTTTCAAATAAGTTGTAGCATATGCCATTTAGCATTCGACTTAGGATAATTCAACATTTCAGTTGCAGTCAATTTTCTCCATGGTTGGAGGTAACGAATGACACTTTTAAGCTAGTAATTAGGATTATATATTTTGTACATATCTTCTTAATGATGCAGAACATAGTTTGATATATTCATCCAATTCTTCAATCTTTGCAACATAGATCATTTCTAATCAATCATGTTGATGGATTTCTTGACATAGCAGGTGTCTCTTATCCTAATGGATAGGAAAATATACAAGAAACCTCAATCTAACAGGACAATGCTATCAACAAGCAGCAATGGAATGCTGGGATTCAAGATCCACGAGTTTGATGCCACCTTAGCACCAGAAACATCTGCAAGTAACTTGGATTCAGATTTCTGTCATATCATGGTTTCCTGCAAGTTAACAATCTTTGCTGGTGAGTTCACGAATCACAGCCATAGATAATGTATGTAACTGGTTGAGAATTGTCATGCAATATTTTCTCAGTTCTTCAAATTCTTTTTCTTATACATAGTTATTAGTTCACACACCTATTCTTCTATAAGAACAATTTTAAAATTATTCAGTCAAAGAGTTAGTCATGCTATGTATTGCAAACTTATTGAGGATCACCAAATTTTTGTTCACATGATACACCTTGAGGTAGAGCAATTGAGGGTTGAAACTTGTGAAACATAGGGGAACAAGGTTATATTGGGAAGTTTGCACTCTACTTTTTGTTGGCATTCAAAAAACTATATTAGAATCCCTCGATTTAAGATATTTTCACAAATAAACCTCAAATTCAAGATTAAGCCTTACATGATACTTGTTGATCATACTTACTTGTACTCATCATTCCTTGTCACTTTACTTCCTTTTTTGGGTCTGTGAGTTCATATTAAGGTCTCTGACACAAAAAAAATAAGAGGATGCTTATATTTAGAGCAATGAGCTGTATGAGATTTCCATATAACAATAAGTAAGGAACACATCAGAAGGATGAAACTTTCCCATGCGACATTTTGCTAGTGATATCACAAACTGACCTTTTTACAAGTCAAACAGACATTGTAAGGCTAGTGGGGATCTCCATGTTTATATAGGGTACAAAAACAAGACATCAGGTCGTAGAAAAATGGTTTAGTTGTGGGGTGGTGAGTCACTGGTGACAAGCTCCCTGTTGTATAGGAAACAACATATAAGAAATGAGACATTGAGTCCCAGAAGAAAATCAAACTAGATTATAGGGTGGTGTTAGACACCTAGTTTGTACATGTTGTTGTTTAATACCAAAACTAGATTCATATGTTATGCCAATAAATAGTAGCCTCTGACATGCCATCTCCTCATAAGTAAATTATCTTTTAATAATACTAGGCTTACATATGGCCTGACAGTGGTACTATCTCAGATTCTAAGGACCCTTTGGTTATGGTTTTAGTTAGGTTACAGATCACATTCTAAGACATTTATTATGTGTTCTTCATGCAAAGGAATTTGTTATAATCTAACACAATGTTTTAAGAATCTTGAACAATATTTATTCAAACAGAATGAAGTTCATTATTTATATAAAAAATTTTAAATATCAATATTGTGTATCAATCAACAAATCCCCTTCATTGTGCCCCTTCCTCTTTTTCATGGTGAAAGGAGGGTGGAAGATGGGTGTGTAGGATTAAGCAACAACAACTATAATTTCGTGTAAGGCCCATGAAGAATTTATCACCATTTGTACATTTCGATAGTGCACAGCGCATTATTGATGTAAACATTGTTATAAAACCTTCCTAATTTAACCTTTTAAGATGACTGGAATTGGTTTCCAGTCATGTTGTGGTTCTAGTTTTGTCTATGGTTTTTAATGAATCATTAATGTTTATTTATAGGGGAGATACATTGACTTCAAATTCCATAAAATCATGAATATTTCTTTATGGTAGGGATTAAGGGTTGTTTTAACAACATGCGGTGGGGGAGGTGGGAAGAACCAGGAAAGGCATGTAATGAGCATTCAAGTGGTAGGTATAATAATCAAGGCCTTCACAAAATTGAATTGTGTCCCCACTCTAACATCTTCAACAAAATCAGCGCAAATCCACCCTATCATTAGATCTCTCTCTCACTCTCCATCTCTCTCTCACTCACTCTCACCCCACACCATCACCCCACCTTGCCACTCATCCATTCTCCCATGTTTGATTAAAAGATTCAGACCCCAGCCTTGTATGTTGGCATATATTGATAAAAAAACTTCAAGTTGTACTACATACATCCCAGATGCACTTCTTTGGCACTAATGAAAGGTGGTGACGATATTTATCATGAACAGTTGGTGTATTAGTAGCTTGATGGGAAGTATTTGGCTGTCATACACAAGGTTGATTGGGTAAATGAGAGCAAACCATATTGGTTAAGCTACAATGTTGCCATATTGGATGTTGAAGCCTCTGCCAACTATGGTTTCCTTGTACTGAATTGTTGGCAACTATAGTTCGTTAATCATTGGTAGAGAAATGAAAGCTTGATAGACAGTGTTTGAAGACTCAAGTTGCGTTTCCGCCACTACAATGTTGACCCTTGTAATCAATCATCATGTATTAGGTTACAAAACCACCATTACGATTTGATAGATACGGATCTAAGAAACACAAGGGGAAGTGCATTGAAGTTTTAATTTAGACTTTAAACCATAGTTGTCGGGGATATATGACAACAATGACTAACATATGCATATAGATATATATGTCATGCAATTTTCATAAGCGACAACTCGTAGATACTAATTTGGGTATGGAAGTAACACACATGAAGTTCTACACCATACCCTTAAAAAGGGCATCACAATGGGGGTTGGTGTAGTAGAATTGAAGTCTAATTCATCTCTTTTTAAGGGGTACATGGAAATTAGGCTATGTAAAAAAAATTATACAATTGCATGATTATATTCACATGTACTTTGCCTATTCATGTTCATCACACTAGTTGTATTCATTTTCTAGTCTGTGCGCCTCAAATTCTGGTAGTGGAAAAGACCATAGTCATGTGCCCAGTGCCCCTGTAAGTACTCATTTCCACTGATATTCTCACTGCAGAAATGTTAGTTATTTTTCTAGCACTATTCATCTGGCACTACATGAAATACAAGAAGAACAAATATAAGGATAAAATTGATGTGGACTCTCACATCCTAACATGATTTGGGGCTCAATTAAGATGAGACTGTCGACTTCCATTACAAGACTGAGTGCACTTTGTTTTGTCTCCAACTCAAGTTTCATCTATCAAATTTAGCTTCCATGGATGGTGGCACCCTGTGCGTGGATGAGTCATTGGTTATTGCATCCTAATAGTGTAGAATAAAGGTGGTGTTCTATTTTTAGTTAGGGTTGTCATGCTGCTGACTGTGAGGTCATTTATATCAGTTATGGTCATAATGCTTCTGACTGTGATGGTGACTCATCGAGGAATTGTTTGATACAATAAGTAACCATTGTATCATTTTCAAGACTCCTTTGATACAACAACTATGAGCTAACTTGTGTATCATTCATACTAACTATGTTTAATGTGTTAATACTGGTGCATGTAATAACTGCTAAAGTATTGATATGCATCACCAATTCCAAATAAAAAATTGCAATCAAACGACTTTGTTGTGGACTCTAGGTCCATGCATGTGGTGAAACTAATTAAACTCAGCAGTGAGAAAAGAATAGAGTAGAATCTAGCTAAGTAGATACTTTCCCAGTAATTATATATGTAAGGTTTGCTGTTACAACTACTTAATCAATCGGTACCCACAAACTATTAATTATACAAAAGCATTATCATCAATTTAACAGTTCAACAAGGATTTCATGTATTTAAGTTTGAAATCATAATAAGGATCACTTGTAAGAAGTGTAATGTCTAGCAGTAGCACTGGAAGCATCTGATCCGTTATCTATGTCTTTGAGTTGCGCTAGGTACTACTGCTCAATTTTTTGGTGCAAACACATCGATTAGTTTTATGTCAATCTATTTCCAGAAGATCCATCCCCACCATTCATCTCCACTATAAATGTTTATCCCACTACTAACGATGGGTCATGTTATAGTTATTACATTCAATTTGTTCAGGATTTTAGGTGGATAATTGATTTTATAAGAAGTCTGGTTCCATATCATCAACAATTCAGGTTAAGTTCTTAACAAATAACCTGGATTAACTAAAATCCTCAATAACATCCTAGTGCTTCTCTTAGATTAGTAATTATTTTAAGGGATGTTGTTTGGATGGATGAAATTTGTTTTAATGAGTTCATTTTCTTTTTCTTTCATGCATAATCTTCATTTGATTATATTTGACATTCATATGAGTAATAATCTATAAATGTTTTACGGCTAGGTCTATGTTCTAGTTGCATCATCCTAACTGGATGAGGTTGCTGGATCCTCAATGACCATTGTATGTTTCCTTGATAGCCTCTTTGGTGCTTTTTCTTGAATCATGACATTTATTAATGATCCAGAGGCTATTCCTTAGCTATAGTGGCTATGACTTCTCCTAGACTTGATGCAATACAATTCGTGAATCCATGCTTCTTTGTGGCCTCAATTTGCCCACTCATTAGAAGGGTCCCTGAAACAGGTGAACTACCTTCCACTATTGTTAGGTTATTGTTATGATATTACAGGAATATCTTTATTATTTCCTATTTATTTAGACTATTTTGATATTCTTTCTTTCTTTTTAGATCTTATTTTTAGAAAATAGAATTTCCGCTGTGACTATATATTGTAATTTGGGTTCTCATTATTGGGAAGCAAATTTATGATTCAGTTTTTTCTCTCTCCCTAATGTTTCTCATGGTATCAGAGTTAGGTTACGAAACCTAGACCTAAACACGTCCTAATACCTCCACCACTGCCCAAATTGTCTTTGTCCTCTTCACCGCTGGTTCGCCATGGCTCTGCCCAAGGATTCTTTGATCATCGTTTACTCACCATTCTATATGCATCCTTCGGACCATCCCGGGTTATCTCTTTTCCTGATATCATTCAAGGGTGATAATTATGATGATTGGGTCCTAGCCTTTCGTAACTCAGTCATCGCCAAAAGAAAGCTCAGATTTTTGGATGGCACCGTCCCTATGCCGACTGCTGACGCTCAAGATCATCCGACGCTTGAAGACTGGCATGTCATTAATGCTATGCTCTTCAGGTGGGTAATTGAATCAATTGATCCCTCCCTTTGACCCTCTATCACATACTTTCCCGACATCAAGCAACTTTGGGACGATCTTCGTCAACGATTTAACATTGGTAACGGTCCGAGAAAACTTCAACTTCGCGCTCAGATCGGAAGCTGTCGTCAATCTGGTCGAACTGTTGTTGATTATATCAATACGCTCAAGAAATTTTGGGAGGAACTCGAGAACTATGTTCCGTCCCAGAATTGCTCTTGCGGGAAGTGCCCCTATTCTGTCAACAAAGATTGGATCAATGAATTCGCAGAGGAACGAGTTCACCAATTTTTGATTGGCTTGGATGACCCGTTATTTGGCTCTGTGCGCTCCAATCTCCAGGCTCAAGACCCTCTCCCACCCTTAAATCGCGTGTACGCTCTCGCTATTTAGGAAGAAGTTTTAAAGACCGTCATCTCCATCCGTGAACAACCCTCAGAGACGGTTGTGTTTGCTGTGCGTCATCAACCATCTACGCCCAGTTCTGCATCTTCGTCGTCTACCTCTTCATCCCACTCGGCGCCTACTGATAAAATCTATGTGCTTTGTTCGCAGTGTGGGTGCTCGGGTCATGATAAAAGTTCTTGTTACAAGCTTATCAGTTATCTCGTTTGGCTAAAGGAGAAGTTGGCAGCCAGGGAATGCGGCAAAGCCAACAGAATTCAGCGGCAATCAGCTTCAGCGAATGTTGCTCAATCGGTTTCTGCGCAGCCCTCGTTTGTGCCCATCTTTGCCGTTGATCGTGCTGCCTTCGGTCCCGCTTTGTCCAACGAGAAATGGACTGCAGTGATGAATTTGTTTTCTTCTCTACAAACTCAACCCAGCAAGTCCGGTGAGTTTCTTGATTGGATCCTGGATTCAGGTGCTTCGCTTCACATGATGGGTGATTTCTCTCTTCTCAGCAACGTGTCGCCCGTCCCACCGGTCTCGGTTAAGCTGCTAAATGGTAGTGTATCGATGGCTTCTCAGCAGGGCCGCATTATATTTGGCACTTATTATATCAATTCTATTTTATATGTGCCTAATCTTGACTGCAATTTGATATCTAGTGCTCAACTATCTTGGAGTTTCCAATTGCTTGTTCTTCTCATTCCTAGACTCTGTGTTCTATAGGAAATCAGTTCGAGGATGGTGATTGGAGTGGGTAAAGAGCATGGCGGGGTTTACTGGCTTCAAGCAATGTCTGTTCATGTGTGCGCGTCTGCTTCTCAGTCTACAACTGTTTCAGTTTTGACTTGGCATCGTCATCTTGGGCATCCTTCTGCTTCTATTTTGTCTTCTATTTCTGATTTTAGCATAGATAAACAGTCATTAGACATCATTGCACCTTGTAGTCCTTGTTTCAAAGCAAAACAGACTGGATTGTCTTTTCTGGAAAGTTCTAATGAACCTACTGCATTGTTTGAATTAGTTCATTGTGATGTTTGGAGGCCTTACAGTACTCCATCTTATTCTAGTGCTTGCTCTTTCTTGACCATTGTTGATGACTACTCACGTGCTGTTTGGATCTATTTTCTTCGTGTTAAGTCAGTTGTTGCTCAATGTTTCCGTCAGTTTTGTGTGTTTGTGTAGACACGATTTTGCTCTCAAGTCTGCCGAATAAGAGCGAATAATGGGACGGAATTCTTGCCTCTGCGGCCGTATCTTGCCGATCACGTCATTATTTATGAGACCTCATGTGTGGCTACTCCACAACATAATGGCCGCGTAGAACTCAAGCACCGCCACCTGCTGAATGTGGCTCGCGCTTTGCTCTTTCAAGTCAATCTCTCTATCAACTTCTGGGATGAATGTGTCTCTACCGCTGCTTACTTGATTAATCGTACTCCATCTCCACTTCTCAACAATTATTCACCCTATAAGCTCCTGTACCATTGGTCGCCTCCCTACAACCACATATGAGTCTTTGGCTGTCTGTGTTTTGCAGATCAAATGCCCAAGTTTAAAGACAAGTTTTCATCTCGCAGTAGGAAGTGCTTGTTTATTGGATATCTGCCCAGAAAATTTGCCTGGCTCCACTATGATCTTGAAACTAAGGAGCATTTTTCTAGTCGGGATGTTGTTTTCTTTGAGGACTTCTTCCCATTTATGATGACACGTCATCACCAGTCAGGGGGAGTCTTGATGATTCTCTTCCGTCTTCACCTCCTCATTCTGGTTCGTCGTCTGACGCTCTGCTAGTTTCGGACTCATCCTCCCTGGATACTCCTGCGGTCTCCTCATTTTCGACACCACCAGATCCACCGACCTCGGTCCGTCAGAGTCACTGTGTTCGGCATCCTCCTTGTCGGGAGGCTGATCTATCTCACTATTACTCATCCAGATTTTTCCTATTATGTGCATACTTTAGCACAGTTTATGTAGGCACCCAAGGTCGATCATTGGAATGCGGCGATACACGTCTTACACTACATGAAGGGCCATCCAGGTCAAGGCTTATTCTTGTCTTCCACGAGCTCTCTACAGCTTGTTGCCTACTGTGACTCGGACTGGGCATCATGTCCAATTTCTCGTCACTTAGTGACTGGTTACTTTGTCACGTTGGGTCACTCTCCGGTATCTTGGAAGACCAAGAAGCAACTAATGGTTTTTCGCTCATCGGCGGAGGCCCAATATCGCTCTATGGCTTTGACTTGTTGTGAGATGGTTTGGTTGAAGTCATTGCTTCGTTCTCTTGGTGTTTGTCATGACACACCGATGTCACTTTTCTGTGATAATCAGGCATCTCTTCATATTGCTGCAAACCCGGTATTCCATGAGCAGACGAAGCACATTGAGATCGATTGTCACCTTGTCTGTGATCACGTTCAGTCTGGCGCCATCACTATGCGCCATATTCCTACCACTGATCAGTCGGTAGACCTATTCACTAAGGCACTCGGTTATTCACAGTTTCATCTTCTTCTGGGCAAGTTGGGCATCATTGATATGCATTCTCCGACTTGAGGGGGAGTATTATGATATTCTAGGAATATCTTTATTATTTCCTATTTATTTAGACTATTTTGATATTCTTTCTTTCTTTTTATATCTTATTATTAGAAGATAGAATTTCCACTACGACTATATATTGTAATTGGGTTCTCATTATTGGGCAGCAAATTCACGATTTAGTTTTTTCTCTCTCCCTAAATTTTCTCAGTTATGCAAAACATGAGTTTTTGTTCTATGACCTTTTCAAGATAAGCTAGTTTTAATATATATAGTCCACACTATATTTGATTCATGGATATTATAATATCTTGTAATTGGATGATCACTAAAGAATGGATAAAATATAAATGAATATGATGAGTATTGGTTGAATAAGGGTCCGAGCATTTTGAGGGACATAGAAACTCTTGCAGTCATCCAATAAGGGTTCAGTCTGGAAAAAGTATGTGGTGCAAATAATTTTTATTTTTCAGTTCGTTGAATCTGTTCAGCAATAGCTTATTGACCATCATATGATGTTTGATATTTCTTGTGAAAAGTTTTGTGATATAGTTTTTTAGTTTCTTGTGCCAATTCAGGACATTCACCACCAGGAGTCCATGTGCATGATCCATGGTTCATAACTAGAACTGAAACCTTGAACACAGATCATACCATGCCATATTTGGACCCAACCACCTCTATTGTGCATCTACCATCCACGCATTAGATACTTCTCTTGATGAGTTAATGATAAAACCAAGATGGTACCATGTGCCATCCTCTAAAACCATTTGCAATGTTCCCAAATTGGTGAAATATCACCCTCAGCCAAGGTGATACCTCAATAGTGCTACCACACTAGGTTTTGCTGATTCATAGTACTCAAAATATCTCCTCAGTTCCTTTTTTGCTCTAGGATTCTCTACTGTTGTTGGAGTACAAGGTATACTTTTCAAGTATCTGCACATGGATGTTCAACTTTCACATGCCTACACAATACTTTGTAAATTCAACATAGGAGAAACTATCTTGCCTATTCATATTCAGATGATCTCTTGTATTTTCTACTTTGGTTCAACCCTTAACTTATCCTATATAAAGGGGAAAAGCTAGTTCTGCGACATGGAATTTATCATACAAAGGCCAACTGGAAAGACCTGAACCAATCTCGACTTTCATATATACCTTCTTGAACTGATCAATGCAGTTTGAATAGAGATAATGTGTTCCACATATGTAAGCAAGATAACCCCTGTCATCACAGCAATTTGCATGCAAGTATATCAATTCTAACACCATAAGAAACAACACCAAACCCCCACATCCACTGGTGTCATCATCAACATCTATTGTTGCTTATTACATGTACCAAGCTCAACCACAGTTGAGTCACAGTCTCACAGATAGTCCAACTTTTGCAATTGTAAATATAACTGCCCACTTCAATGATCCACCGTCATTGTGTCATTGGAGTCTACATTTCTACAAATATCTCCTAGTGTGCTTAGCTAGTGCAACTCTGTTGTTTTTCATGGTCAGAGGGTTTAAGTGATATCTTTGTATCCTTCATAATGGCATTTTTGTAAGTTCTAGGTCATATGTGGTTGGATCCATTTCAAAGTGTGGGTATGTATAAGATTCAATTTGGAACATACTAAAAACATAACCTCACAAACACTTTTTTAACAAAATAGATAACTGTCCCTTTCAGGCATAAAATCTATTTCTGATTAAATAATGTACCTAGAATTCTGATTTGAAATGTCTTTTCATGTATATGAAGGCCACATCCTTCCCATTTCAAACTGTAGCATACTAAAGTCTAGATTTATTCTTGGTTGAATTATATTTTAGCCGGTCGAATAGACTGAATTGAATGGAGAATTTCTTTCACCTCCTTATTGATTGCAAGTTTCCCCTTTCCATCTGTTTCAATGGCCTAATATGATTTCTAGAACTGGCTGCAAGTTTTCCCTATACCAGCCATTTTAATGCCACCTTGGCCCTTGTTCTTATTCGGTAAGAGTTCACTCTGACTCCTTTGAGAATGCAATTCTATTGCATTCAATTAACTACGTATCTTAGTACTGCCTAATTCAGCTGGACATGTATGTTGTAGTATGGGAATCCCAAAACAAATGAAATCTAGTAATGAGGAGAAAAGAGATGCTTTGTGGGTTGAGATGCTTGTTTAAAATTGTCTAGGTCCATGGTGGAGAGTGGGACTGCTAAAGAACAATCATGAACCTAATTTGTTAATATTTTTTCTCTCCTTCCTTGGGATGGGAAATCAACCTTGTTGTGTCACTCTCAGCCACCCCCACCTACACAGTCCAATAGTCACAACATATGTTTTGTTCTTCCTCTCTCACCACTAAGACCAACATCCCACCACTATTTTACACATCCCATCTCATCCAACTAACATTGTTGTGCCACCTCCACAATAGCTCATCATTCACCCAATAACCACAACACTGATGCATTGTGCAACGACACAAGCATCATTGCAACTACACCGGCAGCTAACGATCATCACAGGTTATTGGGGGACCTTGGTTTAAATCACGATTCACTTTGTCTTTTGAAAAGAGAAGCTTTTGCTTGATATGCTGATATGTTGGAATGATTCCGAGTTTTAAAATTTATTCATTTGAACCCCAATTCTATGGCAATGAAGCTCTGTTTGCTGAAATATATTGATTGGCTTGTTGCTAGGTTTATATGAATGGGTCAATTTGGGTTTGCCTTCATATGTTGTATGTACATTTTGGCTGCTGATCCATTATTTTCAGGGTTAAGTTTGGTGAAATCCATGATTCATTTTTCCATTTGAAAAGGAAAGCAACTTCTTGTCTCCTTATGTTGTTGGTTATCCACATTATGTACTCTATACCTTCTCTAAACTTATTTTTTAATAGTACAAGAAATAAAAATTGGAGGTCAGGTTATTGGGTTGGAATGTGAGTGCCTTGATTTGGTAAGTATCATTTAAATGCATCTTATGGGATAAAGATTTGCATTTTTATCACTTTGAAAGGTTGTAAATTATTGGAATTATAAGTTCTTTTAAGGTTCAAACTCCTTTACTTTTATTTCATATTATTAAATGATTTCTGAATAATCTCGACTTGGAAGGGGGCCTATGCAAAGGCTTATCCTTCCTGATCTAAAGGCGAGCTAGCTAAGAACCGAGCAATGAATTTTAACTTCTGTAAACAAAACCTGCAATATCAAGAAATAAAAAGAGTGATGTTTCTTAGTATCTTTTGCATTCCCTTTTATGTTCCAGATCATTAATAGCCTTAGTTCGTGTGGCTGAACCTGATTTGAGTGTAATCCTCTCCAATTCAATCTTTTTTGCTTTCATTATTGTGTTGTGGGAAGCTAATGCCTCAACAATTTCCATGTCAGCTGTAAATTGTAGGTTTTGAAAATAAGCTGCTCAAAGTTTTCCTTTGAAGTCTTAGAAAGCTGAACCAAACCCCCCACATTTGAATGTTGTGTCTGTATTGATTTTTATAGTGCATTGACATGGAAGTTGCCATTTTTACGTATTCTCTTATGTGCTCTCCTTTGATTGAATATTGACAAGAAAATAGGTGACTTTCTTAATACCAACATATCTAAATATATGTTTCAGTGTTATTGATGCATAATGCTAATATAATTCTGGATTTTAATCATGAAGTTCAACATATATCTTGGAATCTGAATACATTATTTTTCACATTTCTAATTAGAGTAGGGAGATACATGTGAGGAGCATTTTAAGATTGTCCACCAATGATTCCCAAAAATATGCAACTTTCAGACATGGTGCCTTTTCCCAAAATTCTAGCCAGAACCTAGAGTAGGATGTGGTTTGAAAACAACTTGTTTCAAAACAATTATCATAGATTTTTCTTTGGGTAAGGATGTATTGAAACATATTTTTATTGTATTTATGCACTACATTGAAACTTAGATCTTACTTTTGTATCTTTCTATCCCCTTCTCTGTATTATGATGAGTTTAATCACATATTTGCAGGATTATACATTCTTGCTGCATTTTGCAAATATTATGCAAGGTGATAATGGTCTGTAGTATGTATATTGTTGATTTCAAGAACTCTAAAACATCCACATTGGGATCAAAGGTGAGAATCCAAAATTTAGTTTTCTTCTAAACCAATAATTATAAACCAGTGGTACATACATAACAATAGAAAAGAGCAATCACGTATATAGTTTTCAGCTGCATTTGAAAAAGTTAAACAAGAACTCTGTGATATTAAGATGAACAATTTTGTTTGTTAGAAAGAAAACATTAGAGAAAGTAGAGAGATCTAGGCACATATCCAAAATGGAAGAAAATATGGAAAACATGTAATCCAGGGACAATTGCGTTGGTATTTCAAGAACAACACTCAAATTGGGAAGTACTACTGTCCATATTTTACGGTGTATAGATTACAGTGCAGTGATAGACCAATAAAATGTTATAAGAGGCCTCTCATTTTTTTTCCATTAGATAATAGGAATTCTAATTACTACTATAGATGAATGAGGTTATCTTATGTTCTTCCTACACCATTATCATCTTTGTAAAAGGCAACTCCCATGTCAAAAATTGATTCCATGATGAGTTTCTTGAAAATTACTTCGAGTTGTGGATATATAGAATGGAATACCATCCTCCTTATGTGTTTCCTTATTCTGATTTATATCATACCTTCTAATTTATTTTTAGTTACTAAAACTGACGTAATCTTATATGTCATTCTTGTTATTTCAAGAATACGAGATGGCCTGTAGGACATGCAATAAAATCATGCTCTTTGTTACTTCATTGTTGTTGATCAAAGTTATCTTTAAAAGAAGTTAAGGTGTTGAATTTGTTTTGTTCGATGTTTAGTAGTTGACTAAAATGAATGTGACCACATTCTTATGTCTTCTTTATTCAGATTTGTACACAAATAGTTACTAATTCTGTTTGCACAACAATTGTAGAGTATAAAAATAAAGTGGAAAATATTTCTGGTCAGATTTAGAGCCTTATATTACTGATGTTTGGAATAGCTTTGTTGTAAATATTGATCTGGTTCGCATGTTATCACCATATGCTCATTTTGGGATTTATTCTTCATTCAAACCTTCAAGGAGTTATTGGATCAGATGTCCATGACTATGATGCTCTTCTTAGTAGGTATTGTGCACTGGATTCTTTTCATTAATTGTCTTGGACTACTTACTAGATTGTATTATTCCTGGGTGGAAAATTTTGTTTTGTCTTTCATGTTGGATATTGACACTTAGCTAAGTTACACTAAGAATGTGTTCATTTTTCCCACAGGTTCTGAACTGAATTTGAAGCATAGGAGCCCGAGACCAATCCACCAATATCAAGGGAGAATCATTAGATCGCAGAAGCACGAGCATGGATACTTTCTGACCTGCAAACATCACCTTCTGCAAGCCTACATGACAAAGTCCAAAAAGTAAGAAATTGTAATCAAGTAGATTTCATATCATGAAAAGAAGTAGAATGTTGGAAAGCATCAATGCCAACTGCATCAGAAATTGTCGTGGCCATTCCCTTTTTTCAACATGTACCCGATTGCCGGAGATTGCATTTCGGATTTTTGAGATTCCATCTGAGGAAATTTTGTGTTCTCGCATTCATTAGAATTCAGAAGAGCCCCTTTTTCAAGGTAAGTCAATTCTCCACAATGGTCGAAGTTTT
Organism: Alisma plantago-aquatica; assembly: GCA_963693085.1. Lineage (NCBI taxonomy): Eukaryota > Viridiplantae > Streptophyta > Magnoliopsida > Alismatales > Alismataceae > Alisma > Alisma plantago-aquatica. The sequence goes on from OY856410.1 coordinate 1,153,806,193, forward strand.
CTGTGCAGTGTGAATCATGACCATTAAGGTGTTTTTGACTTGCAGGTGTAACTAACTCTGGACTCAAATTCACTTCAGATGTAAACGTAGCAGTTCCATATGATTGCTGGTCGTTCAGTGCTAGGTCATTCCTGTCTATTTTTGGACCTAAAGGCTGCAACTCGTCATTTATCAAATCAAGTGAGACAATAGAGCTTTCATGTATTTCTGTTTTGTAGACTACATAATAAGAAACATCTTTGTCTTCACTCACATGCTCACAAAGTTCTGCATTTAAAGTAGACTTTCTACACCCTGACACATCTGCATTTCTATCATTGGATGTGTTTGCATTGCAGTTTGAAATTACCATTTCAACAGTGTGTCCAACATCATAGTTTGGACAGCACAATCACTAGATAAAGAAGGAGACTTCAGTGCGTACAATAACCCAGATCTTCACTACTTTAAGAGCCTCTCTTTTCATCTACGTTCACATAGTTATCTACAATAACTAGTTGGTAAGATATATTAGTTAGTTCAAAACATAACATTTTAGTTAGTTCAAAACATATTAGTTAGTTCAAAACAAAACATAACATATTATAGTTGATAAGTATTCTTTTTCCAAAAAATGTTGCTTCTCAGGATTCCTTGTTGAATGAGACCATTTTTCATCTATACACGTGTTTGTTTTACAGCAGCTAGGGAACTTCCCAGTCAGCAGCTCGGCATCGATAATCTTCACATTATAACTAGGATGCATCATCCCAAAGTAAGCACACTGTGTTTACTGGAGTCAGGAATATATTCCATATTTTGTGACTTGTTAGTTTTGCTATGGTGTATAAACCAGATATCACATGGCATGAGATATTCTTTTCTATTTGGTTCTGAGATATTATAAATGCATATACATTTGCATATAGTGGGTGTTTGAGTTTCTGATGTTGCTTTGGATACTCAGGTTTTTGTTGCTGCAATTTCAAAGAGGAAGCAAATTTTCGCATCTAACACTGAGATTCTTTGTGGGGGGCGACAGAATGCTCTGCATCTTGGTAACTCTGGTCGAGATTCCAACATTATCAGGCACATCCGGCACACAGATAAATTCAGGTAAAGAGCTTATTGAGAAGACAACATTAGTACACCGATGTCTTTGGCTAGACATAACATCTATTTTTACATGCAGATACTTGGACAAGGCTTGCATCAGAGTTCAAGATGGCATCAACATGAAGGAGAGTCTGAAGACTATGCTCAGTATCTGAGGTCGAGCAAGTAAAATTGGTACTCTCAGTCATCGCAATCTTCGCCTGCACCATCATCTTCAACACGATCCTAGCAAAACTCCAGACCTTCTTCATCCAACAAGGCAGCGTCATTCCAAGCCATCCCATACATCATGCTCATCATTCTATCCCACTCCATGAGACCTGCTTCGTCCCGCTCGCACGAAGGATCACACGCCAAGAATCCGGCATTCTGCAGTGCATCGGTGTCGGCAAGTTTTAGCTAAAATAATTGATTCTAAGATAAGAGAAAGAACATCTTCACAAGAGGGCAACCCTGCTCAACCAAGTCAAGATTGTCTTGTTTATATTTTTTAATCCAACGCATGATCTTCTTTGTGATGGTGCAACAACAACAAGAGCTCGAACAAAAGAAGAAGACAATAAGGATGTTAAAACTGGCTGAGAAAGACACAACTCTTTTACAAAGATGTTAGTAGATCACTGAATCATTGATATATGTTTATACTTTTTTTACACATTGCGTAATAGGGGCAAGGTATACGTCCTCCCCATATACATTTGACGCTTCATTATAAATGAAAGTAAGATTGTTGGCATAATGAGCATAGCTTGCTCTAAATACTACAATGTTGTTACTAAAAGAGCTTGTGTACTAACAAGTTACACAATATATATATATATATATAAATATATATATATATATATATGAATATATAGTCGAACTAAGCATATATGTATGTGTACTAAATGACACTACATATGTAGCTAGATGCATAATCAATTACATATATATGTATATAGTAACTGTTGTCTTTCCCTACACATTAAATACATATAAAATGTATTAACTTTATGTTTTTGCTACATACTGACTATATATGCAATTGTAGTCATACATTTAGTTGTACTTATATTTAAATATATAAGGACAATATCTAACTACGCTTCCGGATACATATGAATTTGTAGTGAATGGATAATGTAACTACATATTTGAAAAATATAGTTAAAGAATTTAGCTATACGAGCATATACTACAATTTGTATGTGTAAAGAAATATGTAGTTAAAGTCTTTAGCTACAAAATATGGGGTTTTCGTTACAATTGTTTTTTGTAGTTAATGACCATTTTTTAGTAGTGGAGGGGGTGGAGCGGGGGGGTGTGGCGACAACAGTAGGTGGGGGGCATGTAGGATGGGGGTAGGGGGTGGCGGCTGGGTGGGGTGGTGATGGAGAGGGGTCGCAGGTAGAGAAGGATTAGGGAAGCGTTAGGGTTGGAAGGGGGTATGGAGGATCGTAGTTGTCTGATACCATATAGAACATAAAAGTCTTTACTTGATGTGTTTAAAACAAATACAATGTTCTTTCTTTTATAGGATAAGAGAGTAAGTCAGAAATAGAACCAGGAAACACGGGATAAAAGAAAAACTAAAGAGAAGACAAGTCTAAAGCCCATAAACAAACACACAACATAGCATAACACAATAAAACAACACATAACATAGCATAACGCAATAAAGCATATATACTAATAAACTGCAACTACTACCACACTCTGATCAAGAGCAAGCAACACCACACCATTATCTTTAAGCTCAAAGATGATCAAGGTAACTAGATTGATGAGATCACAGTTTTGAAGAATCTAACGAAATGTCATTTTGTAGAGCTTTTCTCTTATACTCAGTTTGATCACTTCTAGTACAGCCAGAATTTCATTGGCCACTTCAAAAAGCTTACTGCAACACATGTTAACAACCTCCAATTGACACCACAAAAGGAGGAAATGGAAAGAGTTTCAAAATCTTAGCCCCACTAAAGGCCCCAGTGCAGATGGTGTTGATGTGTTCTACAAAATGACTGGAACACCATCAAATTTCACTTACCAAGCAAACTGGTCTGGAATGGTGGAAACATCATTGAGAAGGAAGTCAGAGCACCGACTATTATGATTCCCAAATCCAGTCACCCTACCAGTTGTGTACAGCTATGACCTATTGTGTTGAATGTCAACAGAAAATTGCTACTAATAATTATTGTTGAAGGACTCAAATGCCACCTACCTGATTAGGTTTCCCACTACTGACGCAACTTTGTTCCTGCAAGGAGGATCACAAATGACAGTATACTTATGCAGGAGATCATTCATTATCTCCGAGACAAAGCAGGAATATCTACTCAAATAGTGGTGAAGATTGATTTCTCTAGGGCATACAATTGTACGTAATAGAGTTTTATTGAAGAGACGTAACATAGAGAAGGTATCCCGGGCAATTTAATTAGGATTATAATGCAAATTATCTCGTCAGGTAGAATATTTGTGTTGTGAATTGGCAAGCTACTAGAGAGTTTCAAAGCTACCAAGAGAGATTGTCAATGAGACCCACTCTCACCTTACATTTTTGTGCTTTGTATCCAACGTTTGAGTCGGCTCATTAATCAAGAAGTTGAAAATGGCAACTGCAAACCAATCCGCATCAGAAATAGCAAGTTATAGTTCTGCCACATTTAATTTGTAGATATCTGGTCATGTTGGGTGAACCTACTCCAAACTCCGAAGCAAGCCAAGGTACTTGATGTCTTGAACCTCTTTGGAAAGATATTGGTTCAGAACTCTCCCGCAATAAATTACGCATATACTTCTCAAATAACACCAAAGAAGCTGTTTAAAGGCTGAGTCTGTAGAAGAATGGGAATTCAATACATGGAGGACTCTAGTAATTAAATACCTAGGCATCCCTACACTCCACACTCATATCAACAAATATACCTCTGGAAAAATTGTCAGAATATAAAGATCGCGTCAGTAACTGGGCCGATAGAAACCTCTCATTTGCAAGCAGAATTACCTTGGCAAAATCAGTGCTAAATTCCCTCTCGATCTACACCATGCAAACAATACCAATTCCGACCGCCATATGCAATGAGATGGACACCCTTACTAAACACTTCACATTGTAGGGTGATAGTTCTTCTGTAGCCAGAAGCCAAGTAGCATAGAGGAAAGTGATAGCGGTCACAAGAGATGGTGGTCTCGAAATCAAGTCCATGAATGAAAATAGTGAAGTTGTCGAATAGTACCAGAAATTTCTTAACCAATTGGAACTTACTGGAGAAAACTGATGGCTCACAAGTACAAGCATCGGCTCAGTAAGAACACCTTTATAAGGACAAGTATATGATAAAATAAGATGGTTTTCAAGTTTCAAGTTTAAGAATTAAAATGATATCTTTTTTCTTTAAGATTTAATGGTTGATATGAATGTTTTATAATAATCAAGCTCAGTGTTTTATAATAACAGAAACGAGCCTGACTGATCAGCGAAACAGGAGGCAGTGTGTGTTTCTTTGCGTCTTTATGAACATCAGTAACACGACAATAGCAACGAGGCTGCAATGGGATTAGAATAAGGAAATACAGTCAATCAGATCAGAGCGCATAAACACAATAGCTAGTACTTTTAGAAACTGCTAAGACACGTTATAGCAAATTCAGAATATGAATATTCGCTCTGCCGAGAACTTTTTTGAACCAAACTTCTTTTCCTTTCGTAATTATCACAGTAAACTTAACTAAGGAGAAAAATCATGAACTGAGCACATTATATAGCTATCGGTGGGTGTGATCTAATCAAGTCTGGTATGACCCCAAACCACAAATCAGATTACATATGATGGTCTAAAAGTTTCCAAATTCAACTTGACCATCGGTATGGCTTTGACAAAACTTAACTTGAATGCAAAATACCTTTGGGTTAAGTGCCGGCTAAAACCAGTATTAGTCAGCATTTACTGCTCGAGCGGATAAATAAGATCAACTATGGGCAGGATCAGCAACTGGAATGGCTATAATCATCCAACACCCACCAAATATGAGGAAAAAGTGAGGCTTTCGACTCGGACCGGAATGAGTCAGGTTCAACCGGAGTGGTTGAACTAGTTGCACTGGAAATGACGTTAGCATGAAAAAAAAAAAATTAAACTGCAAAAATCGAACCAGTCACCAAAGTATAAGGCAACTAGCGGTTGAACCGGTCGAACCGGGCACACTATGTATATATATATATATATATATATATATATCATCTAAGCCTCAATTCCAACTATGTTGGGGTCGACTTCATGGATCCTTTCTTTCCATTCAGCTCTATCATGGGCCATACTCTGATTCAAATGTAGAGATTCAAAATCTCTCTTTATAAACTCATCCCATGTTAATTAGGCCTTCCTCTTCTTCTATTTATAGTGTTTGGCTCAATAGCATTGCTTCGTATAGGCACACTAGTAGGTCTGCGTTGCACATGTGCGTACCATCTAAGTCGGCCCTCGCCCAACTTGTCCTCAATGCTCGCCACCCCCACTTTATTCCTGATATAGTCATTTCTCTAGCGATTTTTCTTGTCTTCCCACACATCCATCTCAGCATACACATTTCAGCCACGTTCATCTTGTTGAGACCTTGTTTCTTCACCGCCCAATATTCACTCCCATAGCGCGTGGCTAGTCGTATAGTTGTTCTATAAAACTTACTTTTTAACCTGATAGGGATCTTCTGATTGCATAATACTTCAGTTGCACTCCTCCATTTCAGTGATCCCGCAATGATC